>NW_025575738.1:0-25000 GCF_020424385.1 Procambarus clarkii
GGTCGAGGGCAGTAGTGGCACCAGGGATAGGAAAACCCTCAGAGAAAGAGCCAAGGAACTGAGCCAAACCACCACCTTCAGAGAAAGAGCCAAGGAACTGAGCCAAACCACCACCTTCAGAGAAAGAGCCAAGGAACTGAGCCAAACCACCACCTTCAGAGAAAGAGCCAAGGAACTGAGCCAAACCACCACCTTCCCGCAGACACAGACCGAGACAAACACCTCATGTAATAATATACTCTCTTACTGGGGAAGAAAGAGCTGCTCAGATCTGATGTACAGCTAATGGCATACGTTTAAGAACGGAATTAGACTAACTGACAGATAATAGATATTTAGGAGACTAGTGCAACACCTTAAAAGGACAGATTTCGTAACGTATGCAACATAGTCATGGGTTCGCAGAAAGAACTTTTTTGGGTCAAATTTGTTAAGAGTTTTATGAACATATGACAGGTGATTAGGCAGGAAGTAAAGGAACGGACTGATTGTATCTTCCTGAACTGCTAAAAAACTTCGTCATTCTACGGCACACGAGGAACAAGTGGTAGTAATTGCAAAACGTAAGAGTTTTACGTTTTGCACAACAGGATGCTGAGTAAAATAGTGAAAAGGAAAAGATCAGGTGTAAATTAACAACGGAAGTAACTCAGATACCAGTGTTATATCCAATATTGTTCCTGACATTAATCAATGAATTGAAGGATGAAGTACGATCCTAGATGGCATTGTCGATGATAAAAAAAAATCTGAAACTAATCAGAACACAGAAGTATTGCAGAACAAAAAAAAAAAAAATCCTGGACAACGTACTGATCTGATCTGTTAAATAAGTACTTAAATCTAACCCAAATCGGTCCAGTGTGACAAGACTGGGGCCGAGGTCGAGGAAGCCTCAGGACAATAAAAGGATCTAAAAACAGACATAACACCAAGGCTCTCACACGAGGCACACATTAACAATAAGTCTACAGTGTCATATGTGATGCTGGCGAACATTCATGTAGTCTTAGAAGTCTGGACAAAGAAGCTTTAAGGACGTTGTGCACTGTCAGACCAATATTAGTTTATTTCACTCCAGTTTGTAATCCAAAGCTAAACAAAGCCTGAGAACGTTTAGAAGTTTTCCAAACAGTTGAACTTAAGTGAGCTTGGCAATGATAAGTGTCTAAGGAAGCTCGACTGCGCTGCCTAGGGAAGATGAGTGAAACAGAAGTGACATGATTACGACATACGAAATTCTAAGAGACACTGACAAAACCAACACAAATTAGATGTTCTTAAGGCAGCAGAAAAAAGATAGAAAATGGGAGGAAACCAGAAAAAGATAGAAAATGGGAGGAAACCAGAAAAAGGTAGAAAATGGGAGAAAACCAGACACACAGATTACTCACAGGGATGTAAGGAGTTGCTTCCTCATTATCAGAGCAGCAAGCAAGAGAAATGGACTAAAATAGGAGGTAGCTGAGGCGAACTCCACTCAAAGTTCCATAACTAGGTAACATAACAAGCATGAGAGTAACGAACCATTGAAATAGGTGACCGTGTGGTGATCATTGAATGGCGGGGTCCAGGAGTTAAGGCTCGCTCTGATAACCCTTAAGGTGAGTATAAATGAAAAAAAATAAATAAAAAAATAAATAAATAAATAAATAAATAAACAAATAAAACTCCTACAAAAAAAAAATATAAAACCTAAAAATCATTTGTCGTGGCATCAGAAGTGTAACTACCCTGATGTTTCTAAGATTAGCCTCCTTCAGCCAACTCCATCGGCTCTAGTGCTTTAGGACACCAACAAGGTCACAAACACTAGCCCCCCCAGCCAATGTACTGACAACCCAACATGACACATACGCAAACAAACAACACATACAAAAATGTCAACCCATGGTGGACAGGCCACCGAACTTTCAAACCTCCTCTCTCTCTACACCCGCATCCTCTTCCTGAATTTCTTCTCCCCATCCCTCTACCTCCCCCATCCTTTCCATTCCCTATGGACATCAAAGCGAAGTGAGTATGCACATGTGAATAGATACTCTCAAACCAATAGATTACAGAGGATAGCAGACGGCAAAAACTGATAGATGAGAGAGACCGCGTGAAGAGGGAAGCAGACAGATGTACAAAATAAATAAATATAATTCGGTAAGAGAGACACAGCCCGACAACATGACTTGAGGCACTCACGGTAAGAGAGACACAGCCCGACAACATGACTTGAGGCACTCACGGAAGAACCTGGTGGGGTGTACGGGGCGGTAAATGACCTTGTAGCCCTGAAGGACGCCGTGCAGGGCTGCTGGCAGCGGCGGCATCCACTTCACTTTGAGGGACGTGGACGACGAGCTGGTGCACTGCACGTCCCGCGGCGCCTCACTCGGCACTGCAAATATCAACAGACATTATAAGGACTTTTATCTCGAAACCCTCTGGTCTCACCATCTAAATAATCTTCATTGATAAGGGTGGACTTTCTTTTAGAGCTTGCTTATAGACATATGGAGGCAAACTTCACATAGTGTGAGGCTTAAATTCTGATCTAAACATAAGTTTACACGGCTAAATTCGGATTGTTTATTGTCTCAATACAACGTATACTGAACTCGCTCCGTTTTCCTGATTTTTTATCAACTGAACAAGATAAACAGCCTAATGCAATCTATATGAAAACTAATCCAGGCAGCGAATAGTGCAACCATGCTTGTGCCTCACCGTCTTCTTCAGTAGCAGCGGTGACTGGCGCAGTCCTGGGCCCCGCCCCGGCGGAGTTGAAGGCCTGCACAGTCACATCGTAACTAGTAAACTTGTGCAAACTTTTCAGCGTCGCCTCTGGGCGGTAGAGGGCGGCGGCGGAGGGTTCTAGGTTCTGGTAGCGGTAAGGCTCTGACGAGTTGGCCACCCTGTACCCGACGTAGTAACCTAGCCCGTGGCGGTGGGACATGACGGTCTCTGGAGGCTGTGAGAAACACGCGAACAATTGAGCGTTTCTTAACAGTGATGGCAGTTTTGAAGACCCCAAAGCCAGTATCTAGGAGAAAACATATCAACTATCGACCAAGAAAATTTTTATGTGGCTCTTGTATGACTGAAGACCAAATGTGTCAGCGGAGAGATATGTTGGTAATTTATTCTGCATAATTGCTGTGGGATGGGGAACTGAGACACAGCTTAGCACTCCTCTGAAACATCAACAGCAAAAATGCAGAACGGACGTGGAAAGATAAATTATTGTAATGATTACGTGGAGGAAGTGGGGGAGGACAATAGTTACTGAGTAGTGGCATGTAAATAGTGGTAGAGGAAAGAGATGCAATTCTACTGTGGCAAGCTAATGTCCCAAGATTGAAAATAATTTTAAACGAATTATTTAATTACTAACTTTTATGTAATTTGCCTAAAGAACTTTGGTAGCAGGAGTTATCAAAGACATGACAGTGGTATTCAAGAGTAACACAAATAAGAATTTTATTGAGTGAAAAAAAGTGACACTAGTACTCAAATCTAGGACATTTAAGACTTTTATTGAGAGAAGAAAGTGAAAAGACGTAAAACAGCTTCTGAATTTGGAGAATGGTATTCTAAAGGTTCTCTTGGTAATCATAGAAAGCTGGATCACTGAGGAGCTTACCACAGTCGAGCTGGGCGGTGGAGACACCACGAACATAATCATACTTGTTTCACATGAGTGGCTATATTTGCTTGACGCACGTGCCTGTGTTTGCTTGACGCACGTGCCTGTGTTTGCTTGACGCACGTGCCTGTGTTTGCTTGACGCACGTGCCTGTGTTTGCTTGACGCACGTGCCTGTGTTTGCTTGACGCACGTGCCTGTGTTTGCTTGACGCACGTGCCTGTGTTTGCTTGATGCATGTTCCTGTGTTTACAAGGCACTCATGGCAGTGTTTACATGTCACATGTGGCCGTGTTTACATGTCACACGTGGCCGTGTTTACATGTCACACGTGGCCGTATTTACATGTCACACGTGGCCGTGTTTACATGTCACACGTGGCCGTATTTACATGTCACACGTGGCCGTGTTTACATGACACACGTGGCCGTGTTTACATGTCACATGTGGCCGTGTTTACATGTCACATGTGGCCGTGTTTACATGTCACATGTGGCCGTGTTTACATGTCACATGTGGCCGTGTTTACATGTCACATGTGGCCGTGTTTACATGTCACATGTGGCCGTGTTTACATGTCACATGTGGCCGTGTTTACATGTCACATGTGGCCGTGTTTACAAGACTTACCTGCCAGGTGACTCTAAGGCTGGTGGAGGAGATGGGTATAACCCGGACATTGGTGGGCGGCATGGTGGGCGGCTCGTGGGCAGTGGTGACCCGCACCTCCGGGCTGGGCTGCGAGGTGCCAACAGAGTTCACGCCCACGACCCTCATCAGGTAGGCGTGGGCGGGGGCCAGACCAGAAATGTGGGCTAAAGGCGTCGCCACTTCCACCGTCTTGATCCTACCAACGTTCATCCACGAGTCTGTTGGTAATGACCAAAGGCGTCATTTCTAACTGATAAAAGTGAAGCACAAGTTAGACAAGAATTAATCAAACAAACGTTATTCCTTCACCCGTGCCTTCACTATTTCGTGCGTCACGTAATTGTTGATATAATTGTTAAAGTAGAATAAGAGTTTCGTTAGGGTTTGAAACGTTTGTACTAACACCAAATCCTAAGGAAATCAGAGATTCCACTCACAGTTAAATCACACGTGCTTCCCTACACACACAGTCTTAAACACTAACCCCCCCCAAAAATAAAAAAAATCCCTTAACACAAAGTAACCTATAACACACAATTTTCCCTACACACTTAATGCTCCCCAAAACACCCAGAATATTCCCTCACACAAAGACACCCTTACCCTTAGCCTCCCTTTACATAGAATCTCCATCACTCAAAATCTTTACACAAAACCCTCTGAAATACCCCCCCTCTTCCCTTGCGTTCCCCAGGTCGTTAGTCACAGCCACAAAGCAGGAGCTCTTAGCGTGGGGCAGCGGGCTCTTGAGCACAGTGACCGCACTGCGACCGCATCACTCTCGCCTGTTCATAATTAACGCTGAAAAAAGACACATTGTTTATATATCTTGTTATATTTCACTCTTTGATCGCTGGTTTATCCTACAGGACAATGATCAATTTAACTATTCTTATTGACGATTGTTGTCCCCTAACTTCCCTTGCCACTTCGGGGAGGAGGGGGGGGGGGGTATAGGGTGTTCATGTAGCTTCAGGGCACCGATCCCCCCCAGCCACAGGGCATGGCGAGAAGGCACCCCTAAGCATACCTAATTCCCTATCAAACACAAACAAAAATACACATAAATGGCAGATCTCATCACAACCCCACAAGAGTTAAGAGGATAATAATAACACACAATAATAAATGGTAATAATAATATACACAAAACGGAAAATATCTTTTGTATTTCGTTTTCTTATATGGGACACAGCACACACAGGTACGGGTGCACAGTGTATCATTAAAAAGAACTAGAGCTGAAGGCAAAACAAATTAAGCTGCCTAAGCGGCAGGATTGGTGACTTGACGTCGGCATACATGGAAAAAAGCTATTCATAGTAGAAGCTGCTAACAAGGCCCCGGAGCGGGAGGGTTGTCATGTATGCGCATGGGGGGGTCCAGGGGCCGCTGCCTTACCCACTCGTGGGCTCCGGCCAGGTCATCAACTCTCTTGCGAGACACCATTTGGAGAAGTGGTACTCCAGATGACGACTCTGCTTAGATAGTTGGCTTTCAGCTATCCTGGCTGCGGTTCACCTAAACAAGACTATATGGACCCTTATGCACCCTGTGCACGGTGATCCTGAGACTAAGGTGGTCTGCCCCTTGATGTGGTCTTGGACCATATTCTGTAGATGGAATATGTCCAGGTCAGGGCTTTCACAGAGCAAATCTCAAGGTCGCTCTTAGTGAGTCCCATATCCTGAAGACCACTCGCACTCTCCTTGCACCATCCTTCTCTCCAATTGAGGGTTATCGAAGAGGCGGATGCTGTGTGCTTCCCGGTATATTCCCTCACCTTTTGAAGGATCTCTGGGGTGCCGTACTTGTCGCACTTGCTCAAATGTGGACGGGAGAGTGGGAAATAAGTCGTACCAGCGTTGTTCAGCGATCCACCTTTCTCAGCAAATGCTGAGTATCCTTTATTTAAATTGTCGTATTTTAAATCACCTGTGAAACCCACCTGTGCTGTTGATGATGAGGATCCTGTAGATGGAGATGTGGGAGTTGCCGTCGTGGGTGGGGGCGGCCCAGGTGATGTTCACGGTCCGAGAACCACTCTCAACCACCCGTGGGGACCCCGGTGTTCCCGGCACCTCTGGAATCACAACGGTCACAGCTCCGTGATGGTGGAAATATCTCAGGAAGTACTACGAACGGTTAGGTAGACCGTCAGCATGTGTGCAAATCAGTAACTTTGTTTAACCTCACGATCAGCAACTTTACAAACTTTATCACTATAACTATACTTAAACCATAAATTAACCAGGCAAGAACTACCAATCTGTCATAAATGAACTAAAAATCTGCTAGACGTCAACCATGCATCAGCCAGATAATACATTATACAATATGATCAATACGAGGTCAATCTTCTATACACGGGTCATCAACCTGCTTCACGTAGGTTGATGACCGCTGCCGCACGCTCACCCTGTACAATCAAGTTGACTTTCTTAGTGTCGTTGCCGTAGACGTTGGAGGCGAGGCAGTAGAAGATTTTAGAGTCATGACGAGACTTGGTGGCTACGCTCATCACCGACCTGTAACCTTCTACGCCTCCACCAAGCGAGGGTTCACCGGAGGAAGAGGAGGAGGAGATGGTAGTGGACGTCGACGGGGGTGTCGACGAAGCATTGAGTATGGTCTCCTTGATACTCAGGCCCCCGCTCCTCACGTCGTTTGAGAGCTGTCAACAACATTCTACGTTATTTTAAGTGACCAGCAGAACTCGTTCCTTAAAGGGAATATAATCAAAACATAATAATAATAATAATAATAATAATAGAGGAGGTGCAGTAATAATTATGATAATATTAAGAAAATCAGTAGGATCCACGAAGAGGATTCGAACCCGCACACTTGGTACCTCCAAGCACACGTCCTTGACCACTACACCACGACATGGTCTAAAAACAATGCAACCTGGGATTCAACTGAATCCTCTAGGGTTCCTGGGGCTTCCACTGAAGCTCAATCAAGGTTTCACACATTGCCTCCATGCACTCTGGTTATAGTCGTGGTGTAGTTGTGTAGGACATGTGCTTAGGAGTGTGCAGGTTCGAATCCTCCTCATGGCTCCTGCTGATTTTATCATTGATACATCACGTTAATGTGATTTCATTGTGTAATGATCACATTATTGATAATAAAAAACAATATTACTGCCTATATGAGTCATAGATTATGCAAAACTATATAATTTACAGCTTTCAACCAAGAATTTGATTTTAATGACGAAATTTAGTAAAGTGTTGATCAAATGTTTATTTTTCTGTTAATTAGCTGAATATAAGGAAGTCTTTTCCCCTCATTATATTCTGAGCAGATTCTAGCATATACTTTCATACAATGATTTTTTTTGGCACAATTGATGTTGGCCCAAATTTAATTAGCTTGTATTTCTTTGAAAATCCTTTAATTAACCTATTTGTATGGCTAAAACAAGTTGGTTAAACTATGAACAAGTCCTGCATGGGTGAATGGTGCCTGCCCCTGGCAGGAGTGATGACCTACCCTGCCAGGAAGAGTGATGACCTACCCTGGCAGGAGAGATGACCTACCCTGGCAGGAGTGATGACCTACCCTGGCAGGAGAGATGACCTACCCTGGCAGGAGTGATGACCTACCCTGGCAGGAGGAGTGATGACCTACCCTGGCAGGAGTGATGACCTTCCCAGGCAGGAGGGGTGATGACCTACCCCGGCAGGAGGAGTAATGACCTACCCTGGCAGGAGGAGTGATGACCTACCCTGGCAGGAGGAGTGATGACCTATCCTGGCAGGAGGAGTGATGACCTACCCTGGCAGGAGGAGTGATGACCTACCCCGGCAGGAGGAGTGATGACCTACCCTGGCAGGAGGAGTAATGACCTACCCTGGCAGGAGGAGTAATGACCTACCCTGGCAGGAGGAGTGATGACCTACCCTGGCAGGAGGGGTGATGACCTGCCCTGGCAGGAGGGGTGATGACCTACCCTGGCAGGAGGAGTGATGACCTACCCAGGCAGGAGGAGTGATGACCTACCCCGGCAGGAGGAGTGATGACCTGCCCTGGCAGGAGGGGTGATGACCTACCCTGGCAGGAGGAGTGATGACCTACCCTGGCAGGAGGAGTGATGACCTACCCTGGCAGGAGGGGTGATGACCTACCCTGGCAGGAGGGGTGATGACCTACCCAGGCAGGAGGAGTGATGACCTACCCTGGCAGGAGGAGTGATGACCTACTCAGGCAGGAGGAGTGATGACCTACCCCGGCAGGAGGAGTAATGACCTACCCTGGCAGGAGGAGTGATGACCTACCCTGGCAGGAGTGATGACCTACCCAGGCAGGAGGAGTGATGACCTGCCCTGGCAGGAGGAGTGATGACCTACCCTGGCAGGAGGAGTAATGACCTACCCTGGCAGGAGGGGTGATGACCTACCCTGGCAGGAGGGTTGCCCGAGGACCAGATGGTGGTGATGGGCAGGTCTCCCCGCGCCTCACACACCAGGTGGGCGCGTCGTCCCGCCGTCACCGTCACGTTCTCCTCTCGCTCCACGAACTGTGGCGGAACTGTGGTGGGAAAACATCCCCCGTTACACGTACAAATATCCAATACAAGGCCCAAATTGGCCTACGTGACTCATAAACAGGCATTCAAAATTACCACATTGCAGGTGTTTAAAATATATGAGAATTACTTAGGATACCAGCTGTATAATAACATTTTACTCACATAATGTCAATTACACGTCATAAGCTCATTTAGTGGGTCCTAATACCCAGAAAAATAATGATCCGTAGGAGGTAATAATTCGACAACCGTGTTACAAAGTGTATGTGAGGAATATGCAAGAAACACCTCACATTGTTTCAACGTTGAATGATACTGTAATCTTAAGAATGATACTGTAATCT
The DNA here is from genome assembly GCF_020424385.1 of Procambarus clarkii. Classification (NCBI taxonomy): domain Eukaryota; kingdom Metazoa; phylum Arthropoda; class Malacostraca; order Decapoda; family Cambaridae; genus Procambarus; species Procambarus clarkii. The sequence goes on from NW_025575738.1 coordinate 9,172, forward strand.
TAAGAAATTTACGAGAAGTCAATATATCAAAAAGGGAATCAAATTCAATGTATCCCTTGTAAAATGCATCCTCAATAGCTCGGAGGAGTGATGCCTATGCCTAATGTCTCGCGTGTAAAGCTTCGGCTTCACACGCGTAGGGTCCGCGGTTCGAGTGTCCTAGAGCCCAAGTGAAAAGAATGCATCACTTGTATTATTTTTAATTAACCATAGAAGACGCATACAAACCAAACTCCGTTATTAATGTAGGCCATTACCCCACTTAATTTTATAGAGAAATAATTCATTACTAATTAAATGCCATTGGCAACTGGGGGGGCACTGCTCCCCACCAGTGGGGGGGATGGGGGGGGGCACAGCTCACCCACCCGTGGGGGCATACGTACTCAGAGATAAATGGTAAGTTTTCTCTGAATGCTCTGTGTTCCCTTCTTCGAGGCTGTGGGTACCAACAATTGTACCAGAGGTGGTACCCCCCTTTATTTATATATATGTCGTACCTAGTAGCCAGAACGCACTTCTCAGCCTACTATGCAAGGCCCGATTTGCATAATAAGCCAAGTTTTCATGAATTAATTGTTTTTCGACTACCTAACCTACCTAACCTAACCTAACCTAACTTTTTCGGCTACCTAACCTAACCTAACCTATAAAGATAGGTTAGGTTAGGTTAGGTAGGGTTGGTTAGGTTCGGTCATATATCTACTTTAATTTTATCTCCAATAAAAAACAATTGACCTCATACATAATGAAATGGGTAGCTTTATCATTTCATAAGAAAAAAATTAGAGAAAATATATTAATTCAGGAAAACTTGGCTTATTAGGCAAATCGGGCCTTGCATAGTAGGCTGAGAAGTGAGTTCTGGCTACTAGGTACGACATATATATATATATATATATATATATATATATATATATATATATATATATATATATATATATATATATATAAAATCAATGTTACCACCCATGAACAAAAACTGTTAAATAGTGTAAGACCAACATATAAGCCGTGTTAGGGGGTAGGGTCACTACTCTGTAACGTTATACTTCATAATGAGCGTAACTGTACCAGTCATTTGTAGCAGTGTTGTGACCACCTGTAATGTGTACTGTTGACGGCAGGTGATATACTCGTTTGAACACCTGGGACACGGCCGAGAGATATTCGTAATAATTTACACTTGAAAAATATTTGAGGTTAGTTTCAAATCATCACATGGAAATAACTCCTTACGAGACCAGGGGCCAGATTCACGAAAGCACTTACGCAAGTACTCACGGGCGTGTACATCTTTCCTCAATCTTTGACGGCTTTGGTTACACTTATTAAACAGTTTACAAGCATGAAAACTTCCCATTCAACTGTTGTTATTGTTATAAACAGCCTCCTGGTGCTTCGGAGCTCATTAACTGTTTAATAATTGTAAACAAAGCCGCCAAAGATTGAGAAAAGATGTACAGATTCGTAAGTGCTTTCGTGAATCTGGCTCCAGGAGGTATGGCAGGAAGTGCGAAATATCCTGGTAGAGCTCAGAGGAGCAATAGGCATGCTGTGAGACAATTCAATCAATTTGAAGGGACCGAGACTGTTCAAGACTTTCCCTTCTTGATATGTAAAGGTAATAACTAGTCGATGCCTCACAATGTTGCAAAGAGAACTTGATAAACACTTCCAAGGAATACTTGATCCACCGAGCTGTAACTCACACATCGGACTACGAGCAGCGGCGGCTAACAGCCTGGTTGACCGGGTTAGATACCTTGGGAGAGACTCATTTGATAGAGGTCAAGCAGAGAGTGGCTAGGGACATCATTCAATAAGCTCAGGGTGTTATAAGTTATACCATCCTCACCAGGGGCAGTTTGTTTAGGTTTAACTAATGCTGATGTTAATTCAAAGGGGGTTATAGGAAACTGATCTGTTAAATCTGGTGAGGAGCGTGCTATTTCAATATTAAAGTTTCTGTTAATGTTGGTATGTCTTAAATGCTGCTGTATATCTGGGGGTAAGGAAGAAATTTGTGAGACACTAGACCATTGAGCTAGGAGCATGTCAGCATATTCTGCAGGAGTATGATGAAGCTGAACTGGGGCTGAAGGTTTGGTAATGTTTTTAATTTTGTTCCACATTTCCGATAATGTTGTGGTTCTATTGATACCTTGTAGGAATTGTTCCCAATATGTGTCCTTAACTTGACCCTTAAGCTCGCGAAAATCTCTGTTGGCATTGAGGAATGCAAGTAAATTGTCAGCTGTTTTGTCTCGTTCATAACAGCCAGCAGCTGAAGCACTTTAGCTCTGCAATAATAATAGGATCCTCTGTCCATGAGGAAGAACGAGTGTTCTTTTTTTTCCTTGATTTAACCCAGACCGGGGAGCCGGTCGGCCGAGCGGACAGCACGCTGGCTTGTGATCCTGTGGTCCTGGGTTCGATCCCAGGCGCCGGCGAGAAACAATGGGCAGAGTTTCTTTCACTCTATGCCCCTGTTACCTAGCAGTAAAATAGGTACCTGGGTGTTAGTCAGCTGTCACGGGCTGCTTCCTGGGGGTGGAGGCCTGGTCGAGGACCGGGCCGCGGGGACACTAAAGCCCCGAAATCATCTCAAGATAATCTAAGGTATCATAATAACTGGTAATGATACTGACCTTATCATTGTAAAAGTGGTCCACTGATACAGGTGTATACCCAGTGTACCACTTATGTACATAAGCCTTAAAGTGCTGTTTAAAATTGTCTGGAATGTTAATTTTAACTCTAGGATGAGGATTGGACCTAATATCCGCCACAGTGTATTCACAATATATTGCAAAATGATCACTACTAGTTCTGGGATGAGCTTAACGTTGACGTTACTATCTACTAGGCTGTAGCCAATCACATAATCCAGCCTACCTCCCAATAAATGGGTCTGTTTATCAGTATCATACACAGTAATATTATGATCAGTAAGGTATTTCAAGAAGACCCTTCCAATATTGTTACACTGAACGTCACCAAGAGCAGTGTGACGAGCATTAAAGTTACCCATACATAACATACCTGTGTTACCTGTAGGTGTCGGTAGCAGGTCTGCTTTAAGTACACTACATCGTCCATATATGTTATACAGTAGGAAATGGCTATTTGCAGTTTGTAATTTTAATTTTTGATAATGTATACTATCACTCCTGTGATTTTTAATTAGTTTACAGATTAAGCCATTCCTAATATACGTTAGTAAACCAGTTCCAATATCGTTGTTGTATGCTGTATACCCAGGTATCCTGGGTGGAACCTTTTTGATAGTTGTAGATGTATATGGTTCCTGTAAATAAATCACATCCACGTCTCTCATTTTAGTATACAAGATTACGTCATTTATCCGAAGATAAACACTTCGAATGTTCCAAGAAATAAACTTAACTGTTTTTGTTTGATGAGCCATGGTTACGTATCAAGGGAATTAAGGTAACATTTAAGCTCGTTAAACACTTGGACAACATAAGCAGCTTTGTCCCGTGTGTCCTGAGTAATATTACTTTTGCGTAGGAGGCGTTTAACCAGAGTAGCAGTTGGTGTTCTCTTAAACTCTTTATCTGTAACCAACTCCAGGGTTTCATTATGATCTAGTGGGGGTGTCAGTGAGGGCTCAATGACTACTCTAACACCATGCCCAACGGGGATTTGACACTCACGTTCCGTAGAGATAGGTGACGTAGCCTCAACAGCTGCAACATTACCACTCGCATCACTACTGGTGCTGGGAGAATTTACTTGATCACTATCGCTAGCATGATTCACTTCACCCTTATCACCGGGCAGATTCGTTTCTAATGTTTTTATTTTAAGTTCCAATTCAGTCATTTTCTTTTTTTAACCAGTCAATTTCTTCTGTATCTTTGCTTGTTTGCTTTAATCCGTCGATGATTGGAAACTGCTCACTAGAGGTGACATCAAGAGCTTCCTGCTGGGTGCCTCCTGCAGCTGGACCAGACGCCACTGGCTTCCTGTTCGTGTTAGAGAGGGCGGGCCGTAGAGGGCAGCCATGATGCCAGACATCTACGCCTTCACGCAAACACCTGGGACACCTCCGGACCGGAGGAGAGGCTTCCTCCCCGTCCTCAAGGGTAGGGGGGTCGACCTTTGAGGACACTGCCTTGTATCGTGCTGTTCAGCACAGAGCCCACACACAGGGTCATGTCGACAGTACGTAGAGATATGATGAGTACCGTGGCACTTATAACAAAGAACAGGGGGGGATACCCAAGATCTGATAGGACTTGATGGGGTGAAATGTCCAAAGAAGGTGTTATGTTCAGGGGGAGGGTCACTGCCATTCCAAATAATGATGATCCTGTTGAGAGGTTGACCATCCTTATGTATCCGTCTTGTCTCGTAGACTCCTTCAAGGTTATAAGCTCTCTCAAGAGGATACTCTTTGGGAAAACTGGTAACAAGATATTCCTTAAATTTTTTAGGGCGATTGATGATGTCTCCTCTGGTGAAAACAATATTACCAACCTTACCGTCAACCAGTTGAGTGATGATAGCTTCTTGCGTACGTGCCACAAAGATGTAAGGGGAAGTTGGTCTACGTCGGACTATATCGAGGAATGTTTTGAAGAAGTTATTAGAAAGTTGTTCGAACCATGTCAGTTTATCGTGGGTGGATGTTCCAGGTGGGAATGCCAGGCGCACATAATCAGTGCGGGGAGCACTAGGAGGCTTGGGTGGGCGTGCCCCTGGCTGGGTGGGCCCACCACCACCCACCTCCACTTTCTTCACACGGGTTCCGGTGTTGCTGTCATCATTGCCAATGATCTCCTCGCCATCAGCAGAGTCTGCATGTTTAGAATTCCTTCTCGCATCCCGCGATTGTTGCACGTGCCACTCATTGTCGTTATCCAAATAAGCATCGAGTTCCATGTCATCGGGTGACTGCAACCCACTTTGAGCATCAACATATTCCTCGCCGACGGGCTCAGGATCCATTGCTTGGAGATCACTTGGATTAACAGGCACAACAGAAGGTAGGGTGGTACTGAGCCCGGTTGCCCTGACAACGGGCCAGGAGGCACAACACAGGGTAGCTGCCCGGGGCTCCACCACTCACCCAGGCTAGGACACTGTTACCTACCTCATGTAAACACACCACCAGTCGCGCACACAAACCACGACCCTGGGAAGGAGGGCCCAAGGACTATTTTACACACGAGGGGAGCGTGGGGCCAGGTACACCATAAGGCGACAAGGTGCCGTCCCACCGTTCCTCTGGGTAGACTTCAGATACCGCTACACAAATAATGTCTTCATGAATTTCTATACAATCCAGCTATCCACAACCTACAACAGTTGGTAGTCAGAGTGTCGCACACTTAGTACCGCTGCTGCTGACCTATTAGGCACGCTAAAGGCTAAATGTTAGGACCAGGCCTCTGTTAAACCGGACGAGGTTATCTTGAGGTTATCTTGAGATGATTTCGGGGCTTTTTAGTGTCCCCGCGGCCCGGTCCTCGACCAGGCCTCCACCCCCAGGAAGCAGCCCGTGACAGCTGACTAACACCCAGGTACCTATTTTACTGCTAGGTAACAGGGGCATAGGGTGAAAGAAACTCTGCCCATTGTTTCTCGCCGGCGCCTGGGATCGAACCCAGGACCACAGGATCACAAGTCCCGCGTGCTGTCCGCTCGGCCGACCGGCCCCCCACTTCCACGAGGGGCACATCCTGACCGGCCAGTCCCGTGGCTCCAGGAGAACCACATATGAATGTGCTTTAACATATTTAATACATCTACATAAACGACAAATAGGAAAAAAAATATGATTAAACATAATTTGACTGAAGAAGCCCAACACTTGAATTAACAAATTAAACTATAAATACTATATAAAGATATTGCAACTCGATATTGATATTGCATTTGTGAATATGAAACAATATTTAATATTGGTAAATTAATTTGAACCTTGTCCTTTGTAGATGTTTTCCATATTACAGCTCCACCTTTGGAGCACCTCCTTTGGAGTATCTTTTGGAGCACCTCCAAAGGATACCTGATCAACCAGGCCGTGACTCATACGTCAGGCTGCGAGCAGCCGCGTCCAACAGCCTGGTTGATCAGTCCGGCAACCAGGAGGCCTGGTCGACGACCGGGCCGCGGGAACGCTAAGCCCCGGAAGCACCTCAAGGTAACCTCAAGGTTGGAGCATATGACACCTTGCATTATTGAGAGATAGATAACTACAGTGAGCAAGGATAAATAGTCATCGATATTACCCTTGACAGTGACGGTGACGGACTTGGAGAGATCGGAGCCGACACCGTTGGAGGCGCTGCAGAGGAACTCGCCGCCCTGGTTCCTCCTGATCCCTCGTACAGTCAGGCTGCTGTTCCGCTCCACCCTGTGAATGGTCACCGGGAGGGGGGAAGGTTATCCGAGGTCAACAGGGAGCTTACACACCCCCAGCGAGGAGGATGGAAGAGACATAGCAGGGGGAGGGGGGGGGGGGGAGGTCACACAGATCAGGAGGTGGTCAGCTAAGTCAAGAGTCTTACGAGGACAAGAGGTCACGTAGGTCAGCATGGGGTCATATTTTGCCACGCTGACCAACAGAGTTCACACGTCATCAGTAGTGATGGCAGTAGGTCATCAAACAGTAGGTCATCAATAGGTCACAAGACGTTTTTAGTCTACATGGTATCATAAGGTCACACTGATTAGCAAGAGGTTATACTATCTATTAGGCCAGTCGGGGTCATGTGGTCCTGTAGATCAGAAAGGGGTCACAAGAGGTCACGTAGGCCAGCGAGGCCTACGTGACCTCCGAAGAGGTCACATGTTGCAGTAGAGGTCACACCTATCAATGTAGTGCCTCCGAAATAAGCAAAATTATAAACAGCGAACGACTAGCAACCTAATGGGACAATCCAGAAGAACATGATGAGTTTGGCAACATGATTTCAACGTCATGTATCAGTGGCAATTTTCCTGAAAAGGGAGGGGGAGGGGAGGGAGTAAGAGAAGGGGAGGAGAGGGGGAGGGGTGTGGAGAGGGGGGAGGGGAGGGAGAAAGAGAAGAGGAGGAGAGGGGGAGGGGTGTGGGGGGGAGGAGAGGGGGAGGGGAGGGAGAAAGAGAAGAGGAGGAGAGGGGGGTGGGAGGGGGAGGGGGAGGGGAAGGAGAGGTGAGGGTGTAGGGGGAAACCTTGACAACACACCATGCGCAGAATAAACAAGTGGGATAACAAAACTGAACATTAAGTCTTAGCTCCCTGCAAACACGCAAAAGTAACCACGACATTATTTGAACTATTTTGGTACGTCGTTACAAAGCTGTAACAACGTAATTACGTTAACAAGTAAACGTTGCTTGTGTTGCCGGGGGGGGGGGGGGGGGGTGACAACTATTGTCACCCCCCCCCCCCCCTGCCACCCACGGCGTCTGCTGCCTGCCACTGGAGGGTACAACACCTACCTGACGTTATCACCGAGGGTGCTGACGGGTCGGTACTGTCTAGGGACGGCGCCCTGGGCCCTCCGCCAGGTGATGGTGGGCGTGGGCGAGCCGTGGGCGGTGCAGGGCAGCAGGAGGTCTGCTCCCACAACTACTGATGCGTCCTCAGGCTCCACTTTCCAAGACGGAGCCACTGTATCATGAAGGCAGGAATTAGCGATCCTGAATGTACATATGCATATAACTATACCTATAAGAAAAAAATGTTTCTCTCTTCATAGATGGAGGCCAGATGCTAGGGGCTAGCCTCACCTAAATTTACAGGAGAAAATGGTCTGAGGTACGAGATGGACATAGGCTAGTCGGGGTGGGCCTAAGTTAAATATTTTAAGAAATATTGGTAATTATAAATACCCCTACGCCATTTTCATGGCGTGTGGTTAACGTGGACTTGGTATTGAATAGAAGGAAGAATGGATAAAGAGAAGAGTAAGGAGAAGCAAAACATCTGAAGCCTATACATTTGTTTCAGTGCTTCTTGAAGGAGGTTGAAGACGAGAGGACGAAGAGATAACTAGATAAAGAGATAGCTAACTAGATAGAGAGATAGTTAGAGTCAGAGGGTGGAAGCAGACACACTGGATATATGGAGGTGCCCGGGTCGAGCCCAAAAGGTCGCAACATTTAAACGTCAGAGCTCCCGAATGGAAATGTGTCATTAGAACACGTTTGTTGTATGTCAATATCTAAATACAGTATTAATAATACCTCCTTTATGGACACGGCCTTACACCGAAGGAGGTAGACCTGGGGTCTATGAGGCGTGAGACAGACACAAACCTGTCGTTGTTCTGTGTAGTCTCTCAGGCTTGGTGCATTCTTTTAATAATGTCTTTACGAGGAGTGAGACACATATATGAGGGAAGCTCGCTTTTGACAACGAGTGTGAAACACACACAAGAAGGGAGGCATAGGCTTGCCTTTGACTATGAGGAGACGCACAAGGAGGGGGCAAAGGCCTACCTTTGACTATGAGGAGACGCACGAGGAGGGGGCAAAGACCTACCTTTGACTATGAGGAGAGACACAAGGAGGGGGCGAAGGCCTACCTTTGACCACGAGGTGGACAGTCTGGGCATCAGAGGCGACAGCGTTGGTGGCGGTGCAGGTGTACCTGCCGCCATCCTCCTGGCGGAGGGAGGTGAAGAGCAGCACGCTGGTGTACTCGTCCAGGGACCTGCGGCAGGAGAGCCTAGGAGGTCATGCGAGTCACCGGGTGTTACCACAAGTGTTTACAGACACCAGTCCATAACTTATAAATCAGAATTCAGTTTGACAGTAATAATTTACAATGAAATAGATGTTGTAAGTGTTACGTATTGTTGTATACATTTGTTTTCGGCCGGATTCGCATAAAGTTTGCCAACCAGGGAGCCGGTCGGCCGAGCGGACAGCACGCTGGGCTTGTGATCCTGTGGTCCTGGGTTCGATCCTAGGTGCCGGCGAGAAACATTGGACAGAGTTTCTTTCACCGTTTGCCCCTGTTACCAAGCAGTAAAATAGGTACCTGGGTGTTAGTCAGCTGTCACGGGCTGCTTCCTGGGGGTGGAGGCCTGGTCGAGGATCGGGCCGCGGGGACACTAAAAAGCCCCGAAATCATCTCAAGAAGATAACCCTTCCGTGCTATGGGTTATGGTCACAGATATATTCTATAAATATACTTCTAGACTTGTATTAAGCATCTGTATCATTTGCCAATATTGTTGGGCAATGTACTTTCTAGTTAATTAGAATTCCAAAGTAATTTCGTATGTTATGAACTGTATGATGGTGAGGGAGCCTTGTGGGAGGGTTGTGTGGGGCCATCACCTTGCCACATGCTATAAAGTTTAAAGTGTTAGTGGTACATTACTAAAGTGTATCTTTATATTGAATAAGAGTATATAATGTGTGCATTTCAGTGGGAAACAATAATATAAGTGGGAGTACTTAGAATGTGAACCCGCTACAAAAATAATTCTCAGTGAATATAATTCCGTTCTTGCCTGTAGTATTAATTAATATTCCTTTATTCTATAATAGTTTAGCTTTTGATAGTATTGCTATAAGAGGAAAATATGTACATTAGGACTCAATAGTAAGTACCTGGTGTGTGTTTTGTTATCTGCTTTGGTATCAACAGCTAGTTATCTTCAGGTTATCTTCAGATGATTTCGGGCTTTTTAGTGTCCCCGCGGCCCGGTCCTCGACCAGTCCTCCACCCCCAGGAAGCAGCCCGTGACAGCTGACTAACACCCAGGTACCTATTTTACTGCTAGGTAACAGGGAAATAAGGTGAAAGAAACTCTGCCCACTGTTTCTCGCCAGGCGCCTGGGATCGATCCCAGGACCACAGGATCACAAGTCCCGCGTGCTGTCCGCTCGGCCGACCGGCTCCCTTCCCACCTGGTCACTTCAATAGGAAATTGAGGGTCAACATGATTGAGAATTGTCTCAGCACATCTCCTCAGCTCATTTATGGTATGATATTTTCTAGTATAGACTTACTTTCTGGCAAATTAATTATTTACACGTTAGTGTATAGAAATATTGATAATATCTCTTTAGCGGAAGACTTAATAATTTGTCAGTGATACTTTAAATGTTACTTGTAGGTCCTGCACAACTGGACCCTTAACTGATCATTATAGTCTGTATGTGTGTATGTATGTATGTATGTATGTATGTATGTATGTATGTATGTATGTATGTATGTATGAATGCATGTATGTATGTATGTATGTATGTATGTATGTATGTATGTATGTATGTATGTATGTATGTATGTATGTATGTATGTATGTATGTATATATGTATGTATGTATGTATGTATGTATGTATGTATGTATGTATGAATGCATGTATGTATGTACGTATGTATGTATGTATGTATGTATGTATGTATGTATGTATGTATGTATGTATGTAATGTATACATGTATGTATGTATGTATGTATGTATGTATGTATGTATGTATGTATGTATGTATGTATGTATGTATGTATGTATACATGTATGTATGTATGTATGTATGTATGTATGTATGTATGTATGTATGTATGTATGTATGTATGTATGTATGTATGTATGTATGTATGTAATGTATACATGTATGTATGTATGTATGTATGTATGTATGTATGCATGTATATATGTATTCACTTAGTTGTTAGTTGTATTCACCTAGTTGTGCTGGCGGGGATTGAGCTCTACTCTTTCGCTCCGCCTCTCAACTGTCAATCAATCACCTGTTACTATTTTTTCACACACACACCCAGGAAGCAGCCCGTGACAGCTGTCTAACTCCCAGGTATCTGTTTACTGCTAGGTAACAAGTGTATCAAGGTGAAGGAAACTCTGCCCATTTTGTTTCCTAGCCGGCGCCAGGAATCGAACCCGGGCCTCAAGATTACGTGTCCAGCGTGCTGTCCACACGGCTACCGGCGCCCCATGTATGTCAGTATGTATGTATGAAGTGTGTGCATCGTGAATGTAATATAATTAAGTATACTGGCAAACTTGCTGCTGGGTTTCTATTATCCCTAATTATTCCTCCAGTGTAATTAAGGGTTGATTAAGGGATCAGGCCAAAGGGGCTCAAATTGGGGAGAGGTTCAGGAAGCTCCCCGCGCTATATAATAGAGGTTCAGGAAGCTCCCCGCGCTATATAATAGAGGTTCAGGAAGCTCCCCGCGCTATATAATAGAGGTTCAGGAAGCTCCCCGCGCTATATAATAGAGGTTCAGGAAGCTCCCCGCGCTATATAATAGAGGTTCAGGAAGCTCCCCGCGCTATATAATAGAGGTTCAGGAAGCTCCCCGCGCTATACAATAGAGGTTCAGGAAGCTCCCCGCGCTATACAATAGAGGTTCAGGAAGCTCCCCGCGCTATAGAATAGAGGTTCAGGAAGCTCCCCGCGCTATACAATAGAGCATAGAGCATAGAGTTGCTTCGGTCCTCTGGTACAGTTTACAGGCTCGTGGCAGTAACTCGCTCTCTTAAGTAGTACACCTCATCGTGACGTCAAAATCCCGAGCGGACACATATATAAAGTGTATATCATAGCGGCTCACAAACATTCACGTTTTCTATGCATGGTCGATAGGTTAGGTTAGGTTAGGTTCGATAATTTTAGTATACCATTTTCCATCCGTTGCAGCAACTCGAGAGAACGGCTGACTTTATACAACATGGATTAAGGCTGTTATGTGAATTAGACATGAGTATTTTTTTGCCCAGCGGAAGTGTTCTGTTATTTGACTACTTGGTATGGGGGTAGAACACAGGCTACCTGGTATGGGGGGTAGAACACTGGCTACCTGGTATGGGGGTAGAACACTGGCTACCTGGTATGGGGGTAGAACACTGGCTACCTGGTATGGGGGTAGAACACTGGCTACCTGGTATGGGGGTAGAACACAGGCTACCTGGTATGGGGGTAGAACACTGGCTACCTGGTATGGGGGTAGAACACTGGCTACCTGGTATGGGGGGTAGAACACAGGCTACCTGGTATGGGGGGTAGAACACTGGCTACCTGGTATGGGGGTAGAACACAGGCTACCTGGTATGGGGGTAGAACACAGGCTACCTGGTATGGGGGGTAGAACACTGGCTACCTGGTATGGGGGTAGAACACTAGCTACCTGGTATGGGGGTAGAACACAGGCTACCTGGTATGGGGGTAGAACACTGGCTACCTGGTATGGGGGGTAGAACACTGGCTACCTGGTATGGGGGTAGAACACAGGCTACCTGGTATGGGGGTAGAACACAGGCTACCTGGTATGGGGGTAGAACACAGGCTACCTGGTATGGGGGGTAGAACACTGGCTACCTGGTATGGGGGTAGAACACTAGCTACCTGGTATGGGGGGTAGAACACTAGCTACCTGGTATGGGGGGTAGAACACTGGCTACCTGGTATGGGGGTAGAACACTGGCTACCTGGTATGGGGGGTAGAACACAGGCTACCTGGTATGGGGGATAGAACACAGGCTACCTGGTATGGGGGGTAGAACACTGGCTACCTGGTATGGGGGTAGAACACTGGCTACCTGGTATGGGGGGTAGAACACAGGCTACCTGGTATGGGGGGTAGAACACTGACTACCTGGTATGCGGGTAGAACACTGACTACCTGGTATGGGGGTAGAACACTGGCTACCTGGTATGGGGGGTAGAACACAGGCTACCTGGTATGGGGGGGTAGAACACTGGCTACCTGGTATGGGGGGTAGAACACTGGCTACCTGGTATGGGGATAGAACACTGGCTACCTGGTATGGGGGGTAGAACACTGGCTACCTGGTATGGGGGGTAGAACACAGGCTACCTGGTATGGGGGTAGAACACTGGCTACCTGGTATGGGGATAGAACACTGGCTACCTGGTATGGGGGGTAGAACACTGGCTACCTGGTATGGGGGTAGAACACTGACTACTTGGTATGGGGGGGGGGTAGAACCTGGTGTGAACGAAGGACGCTGACTGTCTTGTGCCAACCTAACTCCGCCCAGTATGGGCCTGAAGAAGAGAACATATTTCGAAAGGATGATGGTACATATGAGATGGAGGCACGAGGAGGCATACCTGACGGAGATGCAGGCACGAGGAGACATACCTGACGGAGATGGTGGGCCCTGGGGAGAGAGGGCGGCCGTCGTGGGTCCAGGCGAAGGACAGAGGCAAGTCTCCTCGCTCCACCACACACATGATCCTAGCGCGAGACTTGGCAGGGAATCCTGAGCCCAGTGAGATCATCCGCTTGTCTATCTGGGGCGGCACTGTGAAGGAGACGTGAGAGGTGAGAGGAGGGGGATTTTGTGTCTGGGGAAACAGCGGAGAGGAACATATATGTAGCAGGAATTGTAGGATATGGTTAGGTTGGTCAGGACCAACTGAGGGAACATTTGATTGGTTTCGGAAAAGTTGTTCAATGTCAACCAATATTTTTTGACTAGTTGTATATGAAAAGGGCTGCAATTGTTCCAAGTTTCAGTACTTCAGCGTAAATGGAAAGGGAGATTTTTATTTTTCAACGAATTTTACACATTTTCAAGTGTGAATAAAAAAAAAAACTTTCAGATATAATCATTCTATGACACTTTTCTGACACATTAGCATATACTAAAGGCTCGTAACTTAAGGAATTTCTAAAACATCTTTAGTTTTCCTAATACAAATATTCAAAGTTCCCTCCAAAATTATGCAAATATGTCATGTTTTTGCTATTATAAAAAACGCTAAGTTGCGAGTTTAGAGACATACACTTTACATATAAGTTGTAAGTTTCAGGTAAATTGAGTAAAAAATTAAAGATTTATTCAAGCTTTTATGTTAGTTGAAAATATTGAAAATAAATAAGAAAATAATAAAGTCTGAGGTGCTGCCATCTGTGGCTGAGGTTGACATCAACCAGTTTTCTCCAAAACTGGCTCCCTTACAGATAAGCTTATGTGCAGTCACGTGTATAAGTTTCATGCAAATCCTCCGATGAAAAAACATAACAAAAAAAATTTTGAAAACAAAAAAATAGTAACTTAAATTTTTTTTAATAAAACTAATTATGATATTTTTTTAATATATAGTATTGTGATAGGTGAGTCATAGATATGATTTAATATATGGTATTGTGATAGGTGAGTCATAGATATGATTTAATATATGGTATTGTGATAGGTGAGAGTCATAGATATGATATCAGCTGACACTTGTGTTTGATAATCGTTTTTGATCATTTTGGAATAATTTTGACACCTACTTCTTGAGGTTATCTTGAGATGATTTCGGGGCTTTAGTGTCCCCGCGGCCCGGTCCTCGACCAGGCCTGCACCCCTAGGAAGCAGCCCGTGACAGCTGACTAACTCCCAGGTACCTATTTACTGCTAGGTAACAGGGGCATTCAGGGTGAAAGAAACTTTGCCCATTTGTTTCTGCCTCGTGCGGGAATCGAACCCGCGCTACAGAATTACGAGTCCTGCGCGCTATCCACCAGGCTACGAGGCCCCTCCTACTTCAATATTTTTTTCTCCCTTCCTATTTATGCTACGATGCTGAGACTTGGACCAGATGAAACCCTTTTCCTATACAACAAGTCAAAAGAGTTTGATTGAAATCGAACAAATTTTCATTTAATGGATTTTTTGGGGGAAATCTGGATCTAATGCTCCTAAGGAAACGCTTTAGGGTGAGGCATGAGGTGAAAGAAAACGCGTCTAAACATCTCTGTCCTGCAGCAGGAATCAAACCCGGCACCCTGCGATTGTGAAGCGACTGCGCAGACACCTGGATAGTGTCCTTCAGCAGACAGTTCGATGGTGTCACTAAAATTAGAATGCAATTGTTCATTGCATGTGCCTATAGCTTCTAACAAAAAGTATGGATAAGCTTCAAGAATGACTAGTGTCTAAGAAAAAATACTATAGTACAAAAAAACACTATTGGATAAAGTTGTATAATGAGGGACACCTCCATATCTTTAGCTAATACAGATAAAGGAATCAAACTTACAAGATGCAGTGTGACTGCGTAAATATAATCACACAACTACTGAATCACGACAGTCACATATCCACACGTTTAGGTTAATTAGTGCCTGGATAAAGGTGGGTGATCGCCTCTGAGCACCACTGCGGAATGCTGTGATCACTAACCCATAACATTGACCTGGAGAGTGGCTCTGGCAGTGTTCTCCCCGGCGGAGGCGACGCAAGTGTACTGTCCTCCGTCGGCCTCGCGGGACACCTGGCGCACCACCAGCGTACCGTTGGCCAGCACCTCCTGACGCTCTGACACCGGCAGCACCACTCCTGTAGGAGGGGACGAGGCAGGAGGCAATGAGTACGAAGTAGGAGGAAGTAGGAAAGAGAGGTGAAAGGAGAGCGAGGGAGAAATGAATGACTCGAGGGAGGAGGGAAGATCAAGGGACAAGCGCGGAAGACAAACATTAAGTAGGAGAGGAAAAAGTGGCGCATAGAAGAAGTAAGAAAGCAAGCAGGAAGCAAAGTAAGCTGCTACGTGGGAAGGAAAGCAGAGGAAAAAAGTAGGTAAAGAAAAAATAATAGAAAGAGCAAGGTAGTAATCAAAGGCATCAGGAAAATAAGCATATCATGTAATGAGCAGGACGAACAGGCGGGAATGGAGATAAGAGACTCTTAGAAATGTTCGCGAGTTAGATAAGAGCGGAGGAACATGATGTCTTGCAACACATATTCTGGAAGTAATTCAGGAAATAGAGATGCGTGGATGAGATGGTAGACGTCGATTCAAATACTTGTGAGGGAAAAATAAACAGTGAATGAGTTGAGAAATTGGCGACGAGGCAAAATACTAAAGTGGACACAACTAG
>NW_025575738.1:30000-42500 GCF_020424385.1 Procambarus clarkii
TATCCAATATGTTCACATATTGTTATACTATTATATATGTTCATAATATGTTATACACATATTATACCACGTTACTTAATATAGTCAGTATGCTATATTATTCCAAGGGATATACTTAATAGGTGATACAATCGAGGCAAAACAGACGGAGCAGGGCGCCCGAGCTGAGCAAATTGACGATCTAATGCCATAATCTTCCACACAGTGACACACAATCCTCCTTTCAGGGGTACAATTCCATTAATTTGTGGAATTGGGCTGTAATTTAGGAGCAGCAGCAGGGGCTGGATACGGTAGCTGTGGTTGATGTGGTTGACGTAGTAGTTGTGGTAGCTGTTGAAGCTGTGGTAGACGTGGTAGAGTAGTAGCTGTGGTAGACGTGGTAGAGTAGTAGCTGTGGTAGACGTGGTAGAGTAGTAGCTGTGGTAGACGTGGTAGAGTAGTAGCTGTTGAAGCTGTGGTAGACGTGGTAGAGTAGTAGCTATTGAAGCTGTGGTAGACGTGGTAGAGTAGTAGCTGTGGTAGACGTGGTAGAGTAGTAGCTGTTGAAGCTGTGGTAGACGTGGTAGAGTAGTAGCTGTTGAAGCTGTGGTAGACGTGGTAAAGTAGTAGCTGTGGTAGCTGTGGTTGACGTAGTAGTTGTGGTAGCTGTTGAAGCTGTGGTAGCTGTGGTAGACGTGGTAGAGTAGCAGCTGTGGTCTACCACGTGGTAGAGTGGTAGCTGTGGTAGACGTGGTAGAGTAGCAGCTGTGGTCTACCACGTGGTAGAGTAGCAGCTGTGGTCTACCACGTGGTAGAGTGGTAGCTGTGGTAGACGTGGTAGACATGGTAGCTATGTTAGTTGTGGTAGCTGTGGTCATCATACCACAACCAATATATATATTCTCTCAACATACCAAAAAATTCGAGCCAGCAGGATGGAAATCATTAAATCATCCTTCCCTCTCTTGCCTAAAGAGAACTTGTTAAGTGTTGAGTTTACATCTTAATGTTTCTTGCTTAAACAGCATTAGTTAAGACCTTACGTCTTAATGAACAAATCCACAAGGGCCGTGACGAGGATTCGAACCGACGTCCGAGAGCATCCCAGACGCTGCATTAATCGACTGAGCTGCGACATGGTAAAAGAATTGCAGCCAGAAATTCTACTGAATTTACTTGGATCCTGCAGCCTCTCCGAGACACAAACCAGGATTTTACACAATTCCCCCATGCACACGAGCTCTGTCAATAGGCCGTTCAACCTCTTGGAAGGTTGTGTGTGTACTGTGTAATGTGTGCCTTACCGTGTGTAATGAAGTAAGGGTGAAGAGGTTGAATGAAAAAATATTTTTTTTCCATTTCCTTGTCTTATCCTTTCTGGCCCCTCTCACAATTTCTGTTGAGCCAATCCTGTTTTCTGGTCCTGCACCTCTGTTTTGGTATGCATGTATGTGTGCCTTCATCGTATATTTCGCAAAATTTGGCATAAATCTCATTTACTTCCTTGCCTAGCAACAATGCTGTCCAGTTAAAGAAGTGTGTGTGTGTATTCCATTATTAACTGAAACTAAGTGGCTTTTAGTGTGGTTCAAAAGATAGGAGGTTAAAATAAACAAGACGTCAGTGGTCCAGGAGTCAATGGTTCAAGAGCCAGTGGTCCAGGAGTCAATGGTTCAAGAGTCAGTGGTCCAGGAGTCAATGGTTCAAGAGTTAGTGGTCCAGGAGTCAATGGTTCAAGAGTCAGTGGTCCAGGAGTCAATGGTTCAAGAGTCAGTGGTCCAGGAGTCAGTGGTCCAGGAGTCAGTGGTCCAGGAGTCAGTGGTTCAAGAGTCAGTGGTCCAGGAGTCAATGGTTCAAGAGTCAGTGGTCCAGGAGTCAGTGGTCCAGGAGTCAGTGGTCCAGGAGTCAGTGGTCCAGGAGTCAGTGGTCCAGGAGTCAGTGGTCCAGGAGTCAATGGTTCAAGAGTCAGTGGTCCAGGAGTCAATGGTTCAAGAGTCAGTGGTCCAGGAGTCAGTGGTCCAGGAGTCAGTGGTCCAGGAGTCAGTGGTCCAGGAGTCAGTGGTCCAGGAGTCAGTGGTGTAAGTGCTAGTAGACCAGCACTAGTTAGTCGTCCAGAGACAGCAAGGTGCCAAGGAGCAGTTGAGGCTCAGAAACAGGTAATGTCCAAGGAACAGTTTATGTGCTTAATAGTGACTAGTGATTGCTCTAGAATTAGCTAGTGATCCAGAGGCGGATAATGTTCCAGGGAGAATTAGAATACTGTGGTTCACAACAGTGTAGTCGTGTTGTTGTGGTACACAACAGTGTAGTCGTGTTGTTGTGGTACACAACAGTGTAGTCGTGTTGTTGTGGTACACAACAGTGTAGTCGTGTTGTAGGTTGTACAAGGAACAAGAGTTGTAGGTTCTGAAGGAACAAACGGTACAGGAGGATCTAGGAGCGACACAGGTGATGGTGAATTTTATGAATCCATAATACTTGATTCTAACAGTTATCATGATAAACATGTATGGTCATTAATTATTCTTTCCTCAGTTATTAGAAGTTAACCAGGATGTCTATTTGTTTTCCAGTATATATGTTTGAGTTAATATAGCATGCTGTACTGTGCCTGTTTGAGATATTTTAGTTATTGCTATTGCATGTGTATTCATGTGTGGGGGGGGGACCGTGGCGTCTCATGGAGGGATGATATGAACATTCATATATGGATGTTCCAATAATACGTTGCTGTGTACCCAACATAGCGTCACTGATTCATCTCTAGAATTATTAAGTTTCTTGTATATACATTCCTATTAATTACACCTTATTAGTGTTTAATGTATATTAGTGTATTTACACATATGTTCTTAACCCTTGCACTGCTCACCCATTTTTAGCAAAATTGTCAAGGACATATTTTTGTTGTTTTTATAAATGTTCAGGTAAAGTTTATGTCAAAATGTTTGCAAAGTCAACTATTTCCATTTCAAAACAGAAAGAGTAATGAAAACATTAAAAAACAATAAAATATATCCTAATTAAAAAACAAAAAGCACAACTCTCAGAGCGCCTAAAGGTGCTTTGCGCAGTGCAGTGGTTAAGTATTACTCTCAGACAGCAGAGTATCTGGAGTTTTCATGTGTTTCTTAGTGGGCAATATGTAGACGCCACTGAGGACGGCGCCTGGCCCAGTTAGTCGGGTGGTTGACGCTGGCTGGAGAGGATCTGTGATTTAGTAGATAAGTTTGTGGAGCTTGTTTTTGATTAATTAACATAAGTTATGTATCTGGTAGATTTATATTAAGTATATCCACTTATTCTTTAAGAGTTAATCAAGTGAAAAGTGCTCATAGAAGTTATTTACCTCATTATATGTATCTAGTTATAATAATTCTGATGATTCCTAACTACCTATATTTCATTTATTTGTTTGTACGTTCCTTTGTTACCCTAACTTAAAGTATATTGCTTTGTGTATTAAGCAGTTGACTTTTTTTTATCTCTAGACATCTAGAGATAAAATTTTATTTAATTTAAGATTTTATATCTAGTAGTTGGCAAGGCCGCATTTATATCTATATTACAACTGCAAAAGCAGAGGAACCATACCCAGAGATCAAGGATCGTAACAGTGAACTAGGATTAACGAGTAGTGCTGGAAGTTAGTTAGTCTCCCAGCGGAGACTAACTCGACCAAACCTGACCCGACACTGTCATCGTGATCCAATGGTCCATTCTTTTCTGACCCTCCTTAGGTCAACCTTTCCTGACCATATATAGCTCGCTCGTGACCCGACCCCGACCCTTTATGACTAGAAACCGACCTCCAAGTTTGAGCTGCGCAGATCCCTGCGCGGACCCCTCCGTGTTGGAGACTAGGCACTGGTACATG
This sequence comes from Procambarus clarkii, assembly GCF_020424385.1. NCBI lineage: Eukaryota > Metazoa > Arthropoda > Malacostraca > Decapoda > Cambaridae > Procambarus > Procambarus clarkii. Next base: position 33,860 of record NW_025575738.1, read on the forward strand.
CCGCGGTCTTCCCGTCGCACGTCGTCCACCACCACCGTCCGCTGCCCCACCAGGCGCACCCGTCCGCCCGTCTCCAGCGGCTCCCCGTCCTGCCGACACGTGTGGGATGAGTTAGGCTCATGACAAAGGTAAGGCCTTAAACCATCTCTACATGAACATAAATAGGATACAATAATATATAAGCAAAAATTAACTTAGTAACCTTTCGCTTTTCGTAACCTTATCTCACCTCCAGTCTTGGTGTGTGGTCTGTGGCTGGTCTGTATAGGATCTTACCTTGATCCAGGTGACGGTGTCCTGTGGGAAGCCCTCGGGGGAGCAGTTGAAGGTGGCCACGCCGCCCACGTCCACCGTTTGAACTTGTGGGCTGATGTGGGCGGTGAGAGGCGCCCACACCTCCAGCTTGGTGTGGGTCTTCTCCGAACCCACGCTGCTCGACACCACACACACGTATCTGGACCAGCGGTGAGTGAAAGAGAGCGAGAGAGAGAGAGTGTGTGTCAGTGTGAGTCTTAGTTGCGTTATTAGTTAAAATTATACATACGTGTAGTTAATATGTAAATTAGTAAACTCCTAAAACTCAAAACTCGGCGTCTGGAGGCCTCTTCAGGTGTTAAAATTACCTGTCAAATATTGACCACAAAACACCCGACACCCCCCCCCCCCCATCTTGGAGTATTATTACTGTACGTATGTTTAGGGTTGGGGGAGTTTTAAAATATTTTTAAGGCTCAAATAGGCCAATTAAATATTCTCACTTGTAAACATTCAATGTTCAACATCTACAGAGTAAAAAAATCCCTGCCAAACATTTTAATTTTCAAACATTAGTAGCGTCAGAAAGGCCACAAACATTCCAATTTTAGCAAGAAAATGATTATTATTTCCGACCTTTTGGGGTCAGTCAATATGTCTCTTATCTCCCCCTTCCGTTTCCATTACCCATCTCCCCTTTCCCCCTTCACTGTGTCTCTGCTTGCCAGAATGATTTCCCTCCGTTCAGTGCACATTCTCTTGGCTGCAACAAATCCCAGCTTCTGGTGAGGCCCCACACGCGCGGTGGTATAGAAAATGCAGTTAGTCCAGTATTATTTTAGTGCTTGACTGCAGTTGGTGGGTCATGGTGTGTGTGTGTGTGTTTGTGTGTGTGTGTGTGTGTGTGTGTGTGTGTGTGTGTGTGTGTGCGTGTGTGTGTGTGTGTGTGTGTGTGTGTGTGTGTGTGTGTGTGTGTGTGTGTGTGTGTGCGTGTGTGTGTGTGTGTGTGTGTGTGTGTGTGTGTGTGTGTGTGTGTGTGTGTGTGTGGAGTTAATCTAAATTACCGCCACGTTTAGTTCACTACACTTGTTCAGTGCCCTAACCTTCAAGTAAGTAAGTAATTATCAAAAGAAGGCACCAAACTGGGAAGGCTATGTAGCACCATCAAATACGCAAAATAATCAGAGGGCGCTAAATATCACCAAGGATGCCAATACGAGAACAAAAACGCATAAGGCGAACGATATCAAAAGTATCCGAGTCACCAAGAATTCTATCGAGGGACAGGTGACCGCGAGGGGCGGTCGGAAAGCAAGACACACGCTCGTCCTGGAAGTCAGGACATTCAAGAAGGACATGCACGACCGTAAGAGGGACAATGCAACTAGGACAATAAGGAGCAGGGCGGCGCTCCATCAAGTGACCATGGGTTAAGCGAGTATGGCCAATACGCAACCTCGCCAGAGCTGTTTCCCACCGCCGGTTACGGTGGAAGGAGGACGGCCACGAGGAAACACAACATTTAAGAGTACGTAGCTTGTTACCAGTAACAGACAACCAAGAAGCCTGCCAACGGGTAAGGACTGAAGAATGGACAACCGGGTAAAAGTCGGAATACGGAATGCCTTTGCGAGAGATGGGACAAGAGCGGACAGCTTCCTTGGCAGCAGCATCCGCACGCTCATTTAAAGACACACCAATATGGCTGGGAACCCAACAAAACTCAACCGACTTAAATTTACTGTGAACGAGAAACAGCCAATGCTGGATCTCGACAACTACTGGATGAACCGGATTAAAGGACCCGAGAGCCATGAGGGCAGTACGAGAGTCAACAACAACCACAAAGGAAGACTGACAACGAGAAAGCAGGAGACGAAGAGCATAGAGAATAGCATAAAGTTCCGCTGTAAAGATGCTAGTCTCCGGAGGCAAGCGACACATATAAGTGCGATCAGGAAAAACAACAGAGTAGCCAACACCGTCCGCTGACTTAGACCCATCGGTGAAGACAGAAACGGAGCGGGAGTGAGAAGAAAAGTGCTCGAGGAAAAGGCGTTTTAGAACCGTAGGAGGGGTAAAAGCTTTAGTGATACGGGTCAAGGATGTACAAAACCGCGGAAGAGGGACCCTCCACGGGGGCAAAGAAGGAACAACACGAGGAGAAACATCAGAAATACGAACGGAAAGAGAATCCTGTAGGCGAGATAACCGGACAGAAAGAGGGAGGTGGTGAAGAGGAACAGGAACCGCAGGAGGGGTAAAAGTTAAAGCACGACAGAGGCGAGAGGAAGGATGTTGCAAGGACCGCGCAAGATAGCGAAGACAGTAGCGATCACGGCGGTCCTGGAGAGACAGGAAGCCAGTGTCAACATACAAGCTAAGGATGGGAGTCGAACGAAAGGCACCAGAACTGAGGCGCAACCCAGTATGGTGCAAAGCATCAAGACGGCGAAGAGTAGAAGGAGAAGCAGACGAGTAAGCAGGGCAACCATAATCGAGCTTAGACAGGACGAGAGAGGAATGTAAAGCAAGGAGAGTGCGCCTATCTGCCCCCAAGAAGTATGGGACAAGACCCGAAGGAGGGTAAGGGCCTTAGAGCACTCAACACGGAGGTAAGAGATATGGGGAGACCAAGACAAACGAGTGTCAAGGAATAACCCCAAAAGCTTCGCGGAATCTTTGTATTCAAGGGGATGACCATAAAATGACAAAGAGGGACGAAGAACAACCCGTTTCCGCGTAAAAGTCATGGCACAAGTCTTAGAAGTAGAGAACTTGAAGCCATGACCTGTGGCCCAAGACGACACGGCATCAATTGCAAGTTGAAGCCGGCGTTGAAGGAGAGGCGAATCATCACCCTGACAACAAAGGGTAAGATCATCGACATAGAGAGCGGAGAAGACACCAGAAGGAAGAGAGGAAAGAAGACCATTGAGGGCAACCAGAAAAAGAGTAGTGCTCAGAACACTACCCTGGGGCACACCTTCGTATTGCTGAAAAGAGGGAGAGAGAGCGGTACCAAGGCGCACCCGAAAGGAACGACGAGAGAGGAAGCTGCGGAGAAAGAGAGGGAGATGACCACGAAGGCCAAAAGAATGAAGTTGAGATAGGATATGATAACGCCAAGTGGTGTCGTAAGCCTTTTCTAGGTCAAAAAGGACGGCAACAACGGAGGTCTTCGCAGCAAAAGCAGTACGAATATAGACCTCCAAGTTCACTAGGACATCTGTCGTGCTGCGGCACTTGCGGAAACCAAATTGAGAAGGGGAGAGGAGGTGATGGTGTTCCAGGAACCACATCAGACGAACGTTAACCATACGTTCAAAGAGTTTGCAGACACAACTTGTGAGAGCAATAGGGCGAAAGTCCTTAGGGGAAGTACCCAGAGACCCCGGTTTGCGAACAGGGAGGACAACGGCATCGAGCCAGTCCTCAGGGACTGACGACGACTCCCAGATCCGATTATACAGACTCAGTAAATGCTGAGACGTGCTCGGAGGGAGATGGCGAAGCATCTCATAATGAATACCATCGGAGCCCGCCGCCGTAGAACCGCAGAGGGCCAGCGCAGACCGAAGTTCAGAGAGAGAGAAGGGATCATTATAGGGAAGCTGAAGACGAGTGCAGAAATCTAAAGGACGAGACTCAAGGACAGGTTTACGAAGAAGGAAAGATTGGGGAAGATGAAGACCAGAGCTAACAGAAGAAAAGTGGGAACCCAGTTCGGAAGCGACCTGCAACGGGTCCGCCACAAGAGTATCATGGAGGTGAAGGACCGGTGAAACATCGGGAACAAACTTACCCGCTATCTTGCGGATACGCTTCCAGATCTGTGCCAGAGGGGTTTCGGACGTAATTGTTGAGACATAAGATGCCCAACATTCACGTTTAGCCGTACGGATGGCCCTACGAGCCACCGCACTCGCTTTCCGAAAGAAAAGAAAAGAATCGGTCGTCTGCCTACGGCGGTGCTTCTTCCAGGCTGCACGCTTACAGCGGACAGCCCGAGCACAGTCCGCATTCCACCAGGGAACGCACTTCCGTGGACCCCGAGAGGAAGAGCGAGGAATAGAGCGGAGGGCAGCGTCGAAGACAGTGTCATGAAAAAGGAGGAGAGCGCGAGAGAGGGGCAGAAGGGAGAGGTCAGAGAGAGTAGCACTGAGGGAAAATAGGGTCCAGTCCGCCTTAGCAAACTGCCACCTAGGGAAAGAGAGGGAAGGGCGAAAAGAGAAAAAGGAAACAAGGATGTGGAAATGATCACTTCCATGGAGGTCATCAAGAACCTGCCACGTGAAATCTAAGTAAAGAGAAGAAGAGCAGAGAGAAAGATCAAGACAAGAAAGGGTGCGAGTTCGAGAGTCCAAATGAGTGGGCTCACCAGAATTCAGAAGAGACAGGGAAGAAGAGAGGAGAAACGGCTCAAGGAGGCGACCCCGGGTATTCGTCAGAACGTCACCCCAAAGAGAATGACGACAATTGAAGTCACCCAGCAGGAGCACAGGCTCCGGCAAGGAGTCTAGGAGGTGTTTCAAATCAGGAAGAGAGAGTGGGACACTCGGGGGGAGATAAATGGAACAAACTGTGTACCATTTCCCCACAAAGATACGAGCAGCAGAACAATGGAGAGGCAAAGGAAAAAGTAAAGGAACAAAGGGAACATCAGCCCGAATCAAGAGAGCAGAAGAATTAGAAGTCCCAGCAATGGCTGGGGGGGGGGGGGGAGAGAAAGGAATAGCCACGAAAACGACCAGGACGAGCACCAAGCATTGGCTCCTGGAGACAGACACAAAGGGGCGAAAACTGCGAAACCAGAAGTTGGAGTTCGAGGAAATTGGCGTAATAACCTCGAACGTTCCATTGAAGAATGGACAACGACGAGAAGAGAAAGGACAAAAACAGAGAACAAGGAAGAAACAAAGGCGAAAGACCAACAGAGCACGTTAAAGAATATCAGGGTCGGGATCAGGGTCAGCAAAGTCAGGGTTAGGGGGCATGGGTAAACTGAGCAAAGACGGAGGGAAGGAAACGGGAGAACAGATCAGAGGTGGGCGGGCAGGGTCCGGAGGAGGAGGAGGAAGAGGAGGAGGAGGAGACAACGGAGAGGAGCAGTCAAGGACAGCAGCAGGAAGAGGGGGAGTAGAAAGAGGGGAGCGCACCCCAGCAAGAGCAGCAACCGAAAGGGAAGCAGGGGCCAAAGAAACCTCCATAGCAGGAACAGGGGGCGCAAGCACTGAAACGGGAGGGGAAGGAGCAACAGAGCCAGAAGGAGGAGCTGAGGAAGAAAGCGAAGCCTTCTTACCCGCCGGGGAAGAGGAAGGAGAGGAGCCAGGCTTACGCTTCTGACTTAAAGAGACCGGTGTCCCAGCAACTACGTACCGGGCAACGGATTCCAGAGTCTCAACAGGAGAAGCCGAACGAGAGCACACACGACGGCCATTAGGAGAGCGATGGACATCCGCCCGCACCGACAGGCGGTGGGGAGAGCCGATAGATGGAGGAAGAGGATGGGAAGGAGGATCGGAGGGGGACGAGGAAGAAGACACAGAAGACACGACAGACCGGGTAGAAGGAAGGGGAACCCCAGACAGAGGACCAGGAGGAGGATCCTTCGGGAGAGAACCCAAAGGGACAGAGGAGGGGGCAGTGGGCACATCAGGGTCCAAGGCCTGGAAACGGTTGTGAGTCTGAGGAAGGCGGGAAGGACGAGGAGAGGAAGAGCGCAACACGCGAGCATAAGAGATATTAGCATAAGGCGGGAGCCGGCGAACCTGGCGCCTCGCCTCAGGAAAAGATAAACGCTCCCGGTGCTTCAAGTTGAGGACGGCTGCCTCAAGCTTGTAATGGACACACGCACGGGAGAAGGTAGGATGGGCCTCACCGCAGTTGAGGCAACGAGCCTGGGGAGAAGCGCACTCCGACTTAGAGTGACCTTCGCCACCACACAAAGGACAGAGAGAGACAGTCCCGGAGCAGCGGAGGGCACCATGCTCAAACCTCCAGCACTTGTTGCAGAGCCGAGGAGAAGGAATGTACTCCTGGACAGAGCACCTGGCACCAGCAAGAATGACAAAGGGTGGAAGGGTCCTACCATCAAAGGTAATCTTCACAACCCGGAGGGGTTGACGGCGACTACCAGGAGGGGGACGAGTAAACGTGTCCACCTGGAGAATAGAATGGCCCTGGGCAGCGAGGATATGTCGAATATCGTCGTGACAGTCGCGCAGGTCCCGAACACCGGTCGCAACATGGGGCGGGAGCAAAATAGTGCCAACACTGGCATTCAACTGAACGTTCTTCGAGACCCGAACGGGGGTCTCGCCAAGGCAGGATAAGGCAGCCAAGCGGGAAGCAGCATCCTGAGAAGGAGCAGCAACGACAAGTGTACCGAGACGAGTGGGGTTGAAAGTAATGGAGGCATCCATGGAATCAATGAGATGTCGATGGAGGGAGAAATCGTCAGGAGGCGCAGAATCAAGAGGGAGGAGATCAAATTATTTGGCCCACGAAGCGGGACCAAACAAGGCTTGATAGGTAGCAGAACTGGAAGGAATCGAGCGAGGGCGGCCGTGACGAGGACGGCGGTGAGAACCCCCAGAGAGAGAGGGGTTAAAAGGCGCAGTAGTTACAACTAGAGAAGGAGCCGCGCCAGGGGACGAGGTAGTCACCACTGGGGGCTTGGGGCTCGACCCAACCACAAAGGAGGGAGGGGAGCCAGAGGAAGGAGTCAGAGAGGCCAAAGGAGGAGCAAGGTCGGGGCCCAATGCAGCGGAGGCTACAGAGCCCGGGCTTCCAATACGGACCGACTCGGGGGCTTGGTCGCCCACCCCACGAGCCTGAGAAGGTAAACCAGAAGAAGCCGAAGCAGGGGTAATCATCTTGACGAAAAGAAGAATTCACTCACGAATGTGCCCCCACACCCACCATGGAGCCACAATTAGAGGCAGGACACCCAACAAGAAGCTATCGCCGATCTTGTCGGGGCCTCCTAGGGGTGCGTCACAAACGCCACCTTAAGAAACCGACAGTCCGTCGAGATCGGGTTCAGTGACGAAGTGGGGATTGACAATAAAAGGTTCCCCTCGCTCTCGACGTCGGGTACTGCAGTTCTACGGGTGCATGAGTATGCCTCCTCAAGCACCCGGGCGTCAAAATAGAAGAAGTCCAAGGGAAGAACCAGAACGAGCAAAAGGTCGGCAGGAAACGGCAAGCAGATAGGAGAAGAGGGGGGAGAAAAACGAAACAGAAGGAAAAGGAAAAGATGCCCAGCAGAATTGGAGAGGACGGCAGCAGGAGCACAAGGCTAGAAAAGGACAGAGGACTGTCCCAAGGAGCATCACACTCCGGCAGCCGCCCACTAAGCCCCCACACGGCGACAACGAGCTGAGCGGGGAGGGGGCCCTAACCTTCAAGAAGGAATTCCTTTTATCTTAGTCGCCTTTTGTCCTCGTTAATTAACAGTATGGTAGATCTACTTTCCTTAGTCTTTCCATATACCTCAACCTTACAGTCTAGAGACCAGTCTTGAAGCCTTTAAAGTCTATAGGGACTTGTCTTGAAGCCTTTAAGTCTAGGGACCCGTCTTGAAGCAAACCTCTCGACTTTCTCTACGGTTGCTGTGTGTCTTTGTCAGGCGGAGATTGCTCACAGATCCTACCTGTTCTTGTACAGAGATCACACAAGTACTGTGCAACGTGACGAAAGCTTCCTTAAACAGGGCATCGAAAGTTTTACGAATATTCGGCAGATTTGCACATGCCGATGATGTTGCTGAAGCCATTAGTGTGCAACTCATTTTAGGTTTTATATATACAAATGTTAGTTAAACAAAAATTAATCAAGAGAATGTCTTCCCATCATCTTATACTCTCCTTGTGAAGCTTGTTCGCACACATACACACACACATATATATATATATATATATATATATATATATATATATATATATATATATATATGTCGTACCTATTAGCCAGAACGCACTTCTCAGCCTACTGTGCAAGGCCCGATTTGCCTAATAAGCCAAGTTTTCCTGAATTAATATATTTTTTCTAATTTTTTTCTTATGAAATGATAAAGCTACCCATTTCATTATGTATGAGGTAAAAAAAAATTATTGGGGTTAAAATTAACGTAGATATATGACCGAACCTAACCAACCCTACCTAACCTAACCTAACCTATCTTTATAGGTTAGGTTAGGTTAGGTAGCCAAAAAAGTTAGGTTAGGTTAGGTAGTCGAAAAACAATTAATTCATGAAAACTTGGCTTATTAGGCAAATTGGGCCTTGCATAGTAGGCTGAGAAGTGCATTCTGGCTACTAGGTACGACATATATATATATATATATATATATATATATATATATATATATATATATATATA
>NW_025575738.1:45000-77543 GCF_020424385.1 Procambarus clarkii
ACGAACACACGCGTCAGGCATAAGAACACAACGAACACACGCGTCAGGCATAAGAACACAACGAACACACGCGTCAGGCATAAGAACACGACGAACACACGCGTCAGGCATAAGAACACAACGAACACACGCGTCAGGCATAAGAACACAACGAACACACGCGTCAGGCATAAGAACACAACGAACACACGCGTCAGGCATAAGAACACAACGAACACACGCGTCAGGCATAAGAACACGACGAACACACGCGTCAGGCATAAGAACACAACGAACACACGCGTCAGGCATAAGAACACAACGAACACACGCGTCAGGCATAAGAACACGACGAACACACTCCTCTCAGACCTCCACAAACATAAACACGGCAGTCACAGGATCGTAAAAATGCATGTCAGGGAAAAACTCGTTGGAAAATTTGCAGTTTGCAGCTTGTGTTGGAATTCACCTATAAATTTGCTCGGAAAAGCTGACTCGGTCCGACGTCTTGAGACGCCCCTCAGAGGGTCAGCTAAGCGTTCACAATGAAAGAGTGTCCAAAGGAAAAGGATGTTCATAGTGGACAATGTGTCCAGAGGGGCCGGGAGTCCAGAGGGGCCGGGAGTCCAGAGGGGCCGGGTGTCCAGAGGGGCCGGGTGTCCAGAGGGGCCGGGTGTCCAGAGGGGCCGGGTGTCCAGAGGGGCCGGGTGTCCAGGGGGCCGGGTGTTCAGATGGGCAGGGTGTCCAGAGGGGCCGGGTGTCCAGAGGGGCCGGGTGTCCAGAGGGGGCCGGGTGTCCAGAGGAGCAGGGTGTCCAGAGACGGGCAGGGTGTCCAGAGGGGCAGGGTGTCCAGAGGGGCCGGGTGTCCAGAGGGGCAGGGTGTCCAGAGGGGCCGGGTGTCCAGAGGGGCCGGGTGTCCAGAGGGGACCGGGTGTCCAGAGGGGCCGGGTGTCCAGAGGGGCAGGGTGTCCAGAGAGATGCAGGGTGTCCAGAGGGGCAGGGTGTCCATAGAGGGGCAGGGTGTCCAGAGGGGAAGGGTAACCAGAGGGGCAGGGTGTCCAGAGGGGCAGGGTGTCCAGATGGGCAGGGTGTCCAGAGGGGCCGGGTGTCCAGAGGGGCAGGGTGTCCAAAGGGACCGGGTGTCCAGAGGGGCAGGGTGTCCAGAGGGGCCGGGTGTCCAGAGGGGCAGGGTGTCCAGAGAGATGCAGGGTGTCCAGAGGGGCAGGGTGTCCAGAGGGGCAGGGTGTCCAGAGGGGCAGGGTGTCCAGAGGGGCAGGGTGTCCAGAGAGATGCAGGGTGTCCAGAGGGGCCGGGTGTCCAGAGGGGCAGGGTGTCCAGAGGGGCAGGGTGTCCAGAGAGGGGCAGGGTGTCCAGAGGGGCAGGGTGTCCAGAAAGGGGCAGGGTGTCCATAGAGGGGCAGGGTGTCCAGAGGGGCAGGGTGTCCAGAGAGATGCAGGGTGTCCAGAGGGGCAGGGTGTCCAGAGAGGGGCAGGGTGTCCAGAAAGGGGCAGGGTGTCCATAGAGGGGCAGGGTGTCCATAGAGGGAATGGCCCAAAAGGTGTTGCCTAATTAACAAGTCGTCATTTTCCGTTGCCATGCATCACGCGCATGTGCAAGACCGTGCTCGATGCCCGACACTTGTATTTCAAAATACGGATCAGTTACTTGTAAGACATTGAGCGGAGGAGTGCTACGGAGGTCTTAAGGATCACCGCTCCTTTAACCTTATGATGCTACGCACTAGACACCTTATGAATATATATGTTATTTTCATAATATATCTATATTTACCACCTGTTTTAACTATCGATTTCAATACACATAGACTTACTTTTTTAATTATATATTCTCTCTAATATATTTTTGTATATTTGAGTGCAAATTAATTATTAATATCGGATAAAAAAATGAATGTAATTTGGTCCAACATTTATTAAAAAAAAAAATTATTTTTAATTGTTCCGAAGATGGGAAAAAGACTACAAAATTTCGTCAAAATATATGTATTCCTACTAGCGTTGGTCCTCCTAATTATATATATATATATATATATATATATATATATATATATATATATATATATATATATATATATATATATATATATATATATATATATATATATATATATATAGTAGCCAGAATGCACTTCTCGGCCTACTATGCAAGGCCCAATTTGCCTAATAGGCAAATATTGCCTATTTGCTAATTAAGCAAAGGTCCCCAAGCCAATATGCAACTGAAAAAATCCATCCCGCAGAAAGATTCGATCCCAGATAGCCAGCAGCGTTATGCACCTTGCTGTACCTGGTACCTTAACCACTAGACCATTAACCTGGTACCTTAACCACTAGACCATATGACTGTATAAACAAACTTGATACTCATGTTATTCTTGCTTTAACGTGCAACAGATGGTGCTTTTAAAAAAAAATGCATGTTTTTACCTGTCACAGGTGTGGCATCTATATAGTAGGTATATAAAAACCTGAGATTAGCGATTTTGAACAAACGAACATTTCCATTTTTATTTATATAGATTTTGTGTGACATTGCATTTCATGAGTATAGATTAATTTTTTATTTATAATGTTTTTCATTTCGTTTTTTGTTAATCCTTCTTATTTTTCAGTGATGAGAACATCAGATCATTTGATGTTCCCTTTTTTCTGACGGGAACATCAGAGAACGCATTGGGCGGAGGAGTTGGGAATGATGAGGAGGACCAGGGGGGACAGGGGAGGGAGGAAATGGTGGGGAGGACCAGGGGGGACAGGGGAGGGAGGAAATGGTGGGGAGGACCAGGGGGGACAGGGGAGGGAGGAAATGGTGGGGAGGACGGATGGGGGGGACGGAGAAGGGTTGCTGTGACTTAGGAACGCCTACGCATCACACACATTGCCCTCTCTGTCTCATTGGACACCCTTTCCCCCTGTGGACACCCTGCTCAACCGGCCACCTTGACCCTCTTGACATCCTGCCCTTCATAAATGCCCCCCATCCGTGTGGGTGTCACCACACCCCGGGTACACCTAGGTGCCCCGACCATGTGTGTGTCACCACACCCCGGGTACACCTAGGTGCCCCGACCATGTGTGTGTCACCACACCCCGGGTACACCTAGGTGCCCCGACCATGTGTGTGTCACCACACCCCGGGTACACCTAGGTGCCCCGACCATGTGGGTGTCACCACACCCCGGGTACACCTAGGGGCCCCGACCATGTGGGTGTCACCACACCCCGGGTACACCTAGGTGCCCCGACCATGTGGGTGTCACCACACCCCGGGTACACCTAGGGGCCCCGACCATGTGGGTGTCACCACACCCCGGGTACACCTAGGGGCCCCGACCATGTGGGTGTCACCACACCCCGGGTACACCTAGGTGCCCCGACCATGTGGGTGTCACCACACCCCGGGTACACCTAGGGGCCCCGACCATGTGGGTGTCACCACACCCCAGGTACACCTAGGGGCCCCGACCATGTGGGTGTCACCACACCCCAGGTACACCTAGGGGCCCCGACCATGTGTGTGTCACCACACCCCAGGTACACCTAGGGGCCCCGACCATGTGGGTGTCACCACACCCCAGGTACACCTAGGGGCCCCGACCATGTGGGTGTCACCACACCCCAGGTACACCTAGGTGCCCCGACCATGTAGGTGTCAGTACACTACTGATCTTCAGAACAATATCAGACGTGGGACCCATTTGTTTACCTGGTGTCTGGGGGCGTCAGCCGCGACACCCTTGATGTAATTCCTACCTGCCAGCGTCTGCGGCGGTGACCTGACGGATGAGGAGCGACCCGCCCACCTGCTGGATGCGCCCGTCTTGAACCACCGCCACCTCCTCCTCCCCAAACATCCGATGCCACCTGTCGGGTCACCCAACACCTTAGATGGACTTCACTCACTTCTCTATGAACTTAAAATTCTAATTAATACAAAAATAGATTGCCAATAGTTCAATGGATGAATTTTTAATACATATACAAATTTATATATAGTTTTAATGACAGATTTACTGGGTAAAAAATATGATTGATTAGAATTGCTGAAAAAATGGCATTAGTAAATATACACTGACAGGCCGCACTAAAACGCCAACAAGGTGTCATAATTTGTATATTAAATTCAGGTTGAGAGAGAGAGGAAGAGAGAGAACGGCCGGACACACACACACACACACACACACACACACACACACACACACACACACACACACACACACACACACACACAGACACACAGGGGCCTCGTAGCCTGGTGGAGGGGCCTCGTAGCCTGGTGGATAGCGCGCAGGACTCGTAATTCTGTGGCGCGGGTTCGATTCCCGCACGAGGCAAAAACAAATGGGCAAAGTTTCTTTCACCCTAAGTGCCCCTGTTACCTAGCAGTAAATAGGTACCTGGGAGTTAGTCAGCTGTAACGGGCTGCTTCCTGGGGTGTGTGTGTGGTGTGGAAAAAAAAGTAGTTAGTAAAAACAGTTGATTGACAGTTGAGAGGCGGGCCGAAAGAGCAAAGCTCAACCCCCGCAAAACACAACTAGTAAACACACACACACACACACACACACACACACACACACACACACACACACACACACACACACACACACACACACACACACACACACACACACACACACGGTAACTGACAGCAATGTTATACTAGAAATTAATGAATTAGTTTACAACAATACGAACAACAGCGGCGGTGAAATTTCAAAAGAAAATAATTACATGCGACGGACTGATGTTAAAGTGACTGGACCTGCTGGACCCTGTTAGAGCAGGACAGTGACTGGTGAGGAGTGCCGCTACTAACTGGCTCCTGACTGTTGGGTTGATGATGACTGACACAAACTACCGAGTGTGTGGAACTGGTGGAAGAATGAACTGACTGCTGATTGTAAGTGTTTTTTGTACTGTATACTGCTGGTGACTGTATACTGACTGGTGACTGTATACTGACTGGTGACTGTATACTGCTGGTGACTGTATACTGACTGGTGACTGTATACTGACTGGTGACTGTATACTGCTGGTGACTGTATACTGCTGGTGACTGTATACTGTTGGTGACTGTATACTGCTGGTGACTGTATACTGCTGGTGACTGTATACTGCTGGTGACTGTATACTGACTGGTGACTGTATACTGACTGGTGACTGTATACTGCTGGTGACTGTATACTGCTGGTGACTGTATACTGCTGGTGACTGTATACTGCTGGTGACTGTATACTGCTGGTGACTGTATACTGCTGGTGACTGTATACTGCTGGTGACTGTATACTGCTGGTGACTGTATACTGCTGGTGACTGTATACTGCTGGTGACTGTATACTGACTGGTGACTGTATACTGACTGGTGACTGTATACTGCTGGTGACTGTATACTGACTGGTGACTGTATACTGACTGGTGACTGTATACTGCTGGTGACTGTATACTGCTGGTGACTGTATACTGCTGGTGACTGTATACTGCTGGTGACTGTATACTGCTGGTGACTGTATACTGCTGGTGACTGTATACTGCTGGTGACTGTATACTGCTGGTGACTGTATACTGCTGGTGACTGTATACTGCTGGTGACTGTATACTGCTGGTGACTGTATACTGCTGGTGACTGTATACTGCTGGTGACTGTATACTGCTGGTGACTGTATACTGCTGGTGACTGTATACTGACTGGTGACTGTATACTGCTGGTGACTGTATACTGCTGGTGACTGTATACTGCTGGTGACTGTATACTGCTGGTGACTGTATACTGACTGGTAATGGGCTAAAACTTGCAAAAGTTAAGCTGTCAGCCGCGTAGTCACCGGTGGGAGAGTCAACTAAACAACAGCGTCTACCCCTACATCTACCACTAAATAACAGCGTCTACCCCTACATCTACCACTAAACAACAGCGTCTACCCCTACATCTACCACTAAACAACAGCGTCTACCCCTACATCTACCACTAAACAACAGCGTCTACCCCTACATCTACCACTAAACAACAGCGTCTACCCCTACATCTACCACTAAACAACAGCGTCTACCCCTACATCTACCACTAAACAACAGCGTCTACCCCTATATCTACTACTAAACAACAGCGTCTACCCCTATATCTACTACTAAACAACAGCGTCTACCCCTATATCTACTACTAAGCAACAGCGTCTACCCCTACATCTACCACTAAACAGCAGCGTCTACCCCTACATCTACCACTAAACAGCAGCGTCTACCCATACATCTACCACTAAACAGCAGCGTCTACCCCTACATCTACCACTAAACAACTAAACAGCAACATCTACCCTTATAAGTACCACTAAACAACAACATCTACCCTACGTCTACCACTAAACAACAACATCTACCCCTACAACTACTACTAAACAACAGCGTCTACCCCTACATCTACCACTAAACAACATCTACCCTTACATGTACCACCAAACAACATCTACCCTACATCTACCACTAAACAACTGTTCTACTTCTACATCTACCACTAAAGAACAGCGTCTACCCCTACATCTACCACTAAACAACAGCGTCTACCCCTACATCTACCACCAAACAACAGCGTCTACCCCTACATCTACCACTAAACAATAGCGTCTACCCTTACATCTACCAGTAAACAACAGCATCTACCACTAAACAACAGCATCTACCCCTACATCTACCACTAAACAATACCATCTACCCCAACATCTACCACTAAACAACAGCATCTACCACTAAACAGTGTCTACCCCTACATCTACCACTAAACAACAGCATTTACCAGTAAACAACAGCGTCTACCCCTACATCTACTACTAAAGAACAGCGTCTACCCCTACATCTACCACTAAAAAACAGCGTCTACCCCTACATCTACTACTAAACAACAGCGTCTACCCCTACATCTACTACTAAACAACAGCATCTACCCCTACCTCTAAACAACAGCCTCTACCCCTAAACTACAGCCTCTACCCCTAAACAACAGCGTCTACCCCTACATCTACCACCAAACAGCAGCATCTACAACAACATCTACCAGTAAACAACAGCATCTACCCCTACATGTACCACTAAACAATACCATCTATCCCAACATCTACCGCTAAACAACAGCATCTACCCCTATATCTACTACTAAACAACAGTGTCTACCCCTACATCTACCACTAAACAACAGCGTCTACCCCTACATCTACCATTAAACAACAGCGTCTACCCCTACATCTACCATTAAACAACACCATCTACCCCTACATCTACCACTAAACAACAGCGTCTACCCCTACATCTACCATTAAACAACAGCGTCTACCCCAACATCTACCACTAAACAACAGCATCTACCCCTACATCTACCACTAAACAACACCATCTACCACTAAACAACAGCATCTACCCCTACATCTACCATTAAACAACACCATCTACCCCAACATCTAAAACTAAACAACAGCATCTACCCCAACATCTACCACTAAACAACAGCATCTACCCCTACATCTACCATTAAACAACACCATCTACCCCAACATCTACCACTAAACAACAGCGTCTACCCCTACATCTACCACTGAACGACAGCATCTACCACTAAACAACAGCGTCTACCCCTACATCTACCACTGAACGACAGCATCTACCACTTAACAACAGCGTCTACCCCTACATCTACCACTAAACAACAAGTTATTACAACTGTAAATACCAGTAAAACCATCAACAACAATTCATGCAACTACGTCTACCTAAACAATAATAACAGTCAACACATCTACATCTACCGTTTAATCAACAACAACAACAGTCAACACATCTACACCTACCACTAAACAACAACGACCACATCTACCAAGAACAATAAAAGTTACGACAATAAAAGTTACAACGACTCGTAGCCTGGTGGATAGCGCGCAGGATTCGTAATTCTGTGGCGCGGGTTCGATTCCCGCACGAGGCAGATGCAAATGGGCAAAGTTTCTTTCACCCTGAATGCCCCTGTTACCTAGCAGTAAATAGGTACCTGGGAGTTAGTCAGCTGTCACGGGCTGCTTCCTGGGGGTGGAGGCCTGGTCGAGGACCGGGCCGCGGGGACACTAAAGCCCCGAAATCATCTCAAGATAACCTCAAGATAACGATATCTACCACTAAATAACAACAGCCACCACCACCACTACTACTGCGCCACAGATGGGCAGAGTTTCTTTCGCCCTATGCCCCTGTTACCTAGCAGTAAATGTGTACCTGGGAGTTAGTCAGCTGTCACGGGCTGCTTCCTGGTGTATGT
Source organism: Procambarus clarkii (assembly GCF_020424385.1). Lineage (NCBI taxonomy): Eukaryota > Metazoa > Arthropoda > Malacostraca > Decapoda > Cambaridae > Procambarus > Procambarus clarkii. The sequence goes on from NW_025575738.1 coordinate 53,296, forward strand.
ATGTGTGGGGGATAAAATAGTAGTAGTAGTAGTAGTAGTAGTAGTAGTAGAAACAGTTGATACACAGTTGAGAGACGGGCCGAAAGAGCAAAGCTCAACCCCCGCAAGCACAACTAGGTGAATACAGACTGAAGGAGGTAACTGGAGGAGGGACTGACTGGTAGTGGGGGATGGTGACTACAGACTGAAGGAGGGAACTGGAGGAGGGACTGACTGGTAGTGGGGGATGGGGACTACAGACTGAAGGAGGTAACTGGAGGAGGGACTGACTGGTAGTGGGGGATGGTGACTACAGACTGAAGGAGGTAACTGGAGGAGGGACTGACTGGTAGTGGGGGATGGTGACTACAGACTGAAGGAGGTAACTGGAGGAGGGACTGACTGGTAGTGGGGGATGGTGACTACAGACTGAAGGAGGGAACTGGAGGAGGGACTGACTGTAGTGGGGGATGGTGACTACAAACTGAAGGAGGGAACTGGAGGAGGGACTGACTGGTAGTGGGGGATGGTGACTACAGACTGAAGGAGGGAACTGGAGGAGGGACTGACTGGTAGTGGGGGATGGTGACTACAGACTGAAGGAGGTAACTGGAGGAGGGACTGACTGGTAGTGGGGGATGGTGACTACAGACTGAAGGAGGGAACTGGAGGAGGGACTGACTGGTAGTGGGGGATGGTGACTACAGACTGAAGGAGGTAACTGGAGGAGGGACTGACTGGTAGTGGGGGATGGTGACTACAGACTGAAGGAGGGAACTGGAGGAGGGACTGACTGGTAGTGGGGGATGGTGACTACAGACTGAAGGAGGTAACTGGAGGAGGGACTGACTGGTAGTGGGGGATGGTGACTACAGACTGAAGGAGGTAACTGGAGGAGGGACTGACTGGTAGTGGGGGATGGTGACTACAGACTGAAGGAGGTAACTGGAGGAGGGACTGACTGGTAGTGGGGGATGGTGACTACAGACTGAAGGAGGGAACTGGAGGAGGGACTGACTGGTAGTGGGGGATGGTGACTACAGACTGAAGGAGGTAACTGGAGGAGGGACTGACTGGTAGTGGGGGATGGTGACTACAGACTGAAGGAGGTAACTGGAGGAGGGACTGACTGGTAGTGGGGGATGGTGACTACAGACTGAAGGAGGTAACTGGAGGAGGGACTGACTGGTAGTGGGGGATGGGGACTACAGACTGAAGGAGGTAACTGGAGGAGGGACTGACTGGTAGTGGGGGATGGTGACTACAGACTGAAGGAGGTAACTGGAGGAGGGACTGACTGGTAGTGGGGGATGGGGACTACAGACTGAAGGAGGTAACTGGAGGAGGGACTGACTGGTAGTGGGGGATGGTGACTACAGACTGAAGGAGGTAACTGGAGGAGGGACTGACTGGTAGTGGGGGATGGTGACTACAGACTGAAGGAGGTAACTGGAGGAGGGACTGACTGGTAGTGGGGGATGGTGACTACAGACTGAAGGAGGTAACTGGAGGAGGGACTGACTGGTAGTGGGGGATGGTGACTACAGACTGAAGGAGGTAACTGGAGGAGGGACTGACTGGTAGTGGGGGATGGTGACTACAGACTGAAGGAGGTAACTGGAGGAGGGACTGACTGGTAGTGGGGGATGGTGACTACAGACTGAAGGAGGTAACTGGAGGAGGGACTGACTGGTAGTGGGGGATGGTGACTACAGACTGAAGGAGGTAACTGGAGGAGGGACTGACTGGTAGTGGGGGATGGTGACTACAGACTGAAGGAGGTAACTGGAGGAGGGACTGACTGGTAGTGGGGGATGGTGACTACAGACTGAAGGAGGGAACTGGAGGAGGGACTGACTGGTAGTGGGGGATGGTGACTACAGACTGAAGGAGGGAACTGGAGGAGGGACTGACTGGTAGTGGGGGATGGTGACTACAGACTGAAGGAGGGAACTGGAGGAGGGACTGACTGGTAGTGGGGGATGGTGACTACAGACTGAAGGAGGGAACTGGAGGAGGGACTGACTGGTAGTGGGGGATGGTGACTACAGACTGAAGGAGGGAACTGGAGGAGGGACTGACTGGTAGTGGGGGATGGTGACTACAGACTGAAGGAGGTAACTGGAGGAGGGACTGACTGGTAGTGGGGGATGGTGACTACAGACTGAAGGAGGGAACTGGAGGAGGGACTGACTGGTAGTGGGGGATGGTGACTACAGACTGAAGGAGGGAACTGGAGGAGGGACTGACTGGTAGTGGGGGATGGTGACTACAGACTGAAGGAGGGAACTGGAGGAGGGACTGACTGGTAGTGGGGGATGGTGACTACAGACTGAAGGAGGGAACTGGAGGAGGGACTGACTGGTAGTGGGGGATGGTGACTACAGACTGAAGGAGGGAACTGGAGGAGGGACTGACTGGTAGTGGGGGATGGTGACTACAGACTGAAGGAGGTAACTGGAGGAGGGACTGACTGGTAGTGGGGGATGGTGACTACAGACTGAAGGAGGTAACTGGAGGAGGGACTGACTGGTAGTGGGGGATGGTGACTACAGACTGAAGGAGGTAACTGGAGGAGGGACTGACTGGTAGTGGGGGATGGTGACTACAGACTGAAGGAGGTAACTGGAGGAGGGACTGACTGGTAGTGGGGGATGGTGACTACAGACTGAAGGAGGTAACTGGAGGAGGGACTGACTGGTAGTGGGGGATGGTGACTACAGACTGAAGGAGGTAACTGGAGGAGGGACTGACTGGTAGTGGGGGATGGTGACTACAGACTGAAGGAGGTAACTGGAGGAGGGACTGACTGGTAGTGGGGGATGGTGACTACAGACTGAAGGAGGTAACTGGAGGAGGGACTGACTGGTAGTGGGGGATGGTGACTACAGACTGAAGGAGGTAACTGGAGGAGGGACTGACTGGTAGTGGGGGATGGTGACTACAGACTGAAGGAGGTAACTGGAGGAGGGACTGACTGGTAGTGGGGGATGGTGACTACAGACTGAAGGAGGTAACTGGAGGAGGGACTGACTGGTAGTGGGGGATGGTGACTACAGACTGAAGGAGGTAACTGGAGGAGGGACTGACTGGTAGTGGGGGATGGTGACTACAGACTGAAGGAGGTAACTGGAGGAGGGACTGACTGGTAGTGGGGGATGGTGACTACAGACTGAAGGAGGTAACTGGAGGAGGGACTGACTGGTAGTGGGGGATGGTGACTACAGACTGAAGGAGGTAACTGGAGGAGGGACTGACTGGTAGTGGGGGATGGTGACTACAGACTGAAGGAGGGAACTGGAGGAGGGACTGACTGGTAGTGGGGGATGGTGACTACAGACTGAAGGAGGTAACTGGAGGAGGGACTGACTGGTAGTGGGGGATGGTGACTACAGACTGAAGGAGGTAACTGGAGGAGGGACTGACTGGTAGTGGGGGATGGGGACTACAGACTGAAGGAGGTAACTGGAGGAGGGACTGACTGGTAGTGGGGGATGGGGACTACAGACTGAAGGAGGTAACTGGAGGAGGGACTGACTGGTAGTGGGGGATGGTGACTACAGACTGAAGGAGGTAACTGGAGGAGGGACTGACTGGTAGTGGGGGATGGGGACTACAGACTGAAGGAGGTAACTGGAGGAGGGACTGACTGGTAGTGGGGGATGGTGACTACAGACTGAAGGAGGTAACTGGAGGAGGGACTGACTGGTAGTGGGGGATGGTGACTACAGACTGAAGGAGGTAACTGGAGGAGGGACTGACTGGTAGTGGGGGATGGGGAAGCCCTGGGCGGCGCACGGCAGCTCCACTGTCCGTCTGATGGTGGCGGTGACACCGGAGCGGGAGTCTGTGATCCTTGGCGGCACAGACGACCTCGGCTCGTTCACCATCAACCTGCCGGAGACAAGTTATATGTTGAGACACATTCATATATGTTGTGGGCACAGCCATGTTGTGGCACAGCCATGTTGTGGCACAGCCATGTTGTGGCACAGCCATGTTGTGGCACAGCCTTGTTGTGGCACAGCCTTGTTGTGGCACAGCCTTGTTGTGGCACAGCCATGTTGTGGGCACAGCCATGTTGTGGGCACAGCCATGTTGTGGGCACAGCCATGTTGTGGCACAGCCTTGTTGTGGCACAGCCATGTTGTGGCACAGCCATGTTGAGGCATGTCAAGGACTTTCCCTTAATACTCTGTCATTAATACTAGTCAAGATATTCAACCTAGACACCTTAGCCTGGTAATTTTACGGTTTAAGGATTATCCACTCAGGCATTGTTAGATCAATAGAAACATATTAGGAGACTTGGACTCTCTCTATATCCCTACTCTGTTGTTTCTCTAAACATCAAAACAAACAAAAATCCCAATCATCTCCTGCACTTTAGATAAATGTAAATTTGTGGCTTATCTGGCTGTGTAGCGGAGGGTGAACCTCTAAGCCAGTGAGACTCGCTAAAACCTCTTCCCTGTCTTCCATCTTATGGTCTAGTCACTGAGGACGGCCTGTCACTTCTGCCCCTTAATACCAAATATCCAGTCATCTCTGATTAATCTCTAAATATTCCTATTTAGCATTACTCTTCCGGTAGGTCATAAAAAGAGTCCATTTTTCTTTTACAAAACATGTATATACATTCTACTCGTAATTCATAATCAACTCCTGACTGCAGGCACTACTTTCATAGGGATTTCAGCAAGCTACGGTCTGCCAGCAGTTAGCTGACGGCCGCTTCCCAGGAACAAATATCTACACCCCCTTCTTTCTATAAAATTCTCTCTCTAGCTAAATTGCTACATAAACTCTCTCTACCCAGAATATTGCATACTGGAGAGAGGGGTTCGTCCAGATCCTTAATCTTTCCAGCATCTAACCACTTATTAAACATATTACATTTCTCTTGTGAAAATCCTAACAAAGTCTGCTCTGGCCTTCGCCTCAGATGTTTAAACATCAGTTGATATGCCTCAGGAACAAATTCATTCCCAGGTAGAATAGTTGCCTTGAACTCAAAGCTGTCACTCAAGGGCAAAGATGCAACAATCCTCTGTGCCTTCCCCTACCAACAGATTTACGTGGTAGAACAGCCATATGTTGTGAAACATCTATATATTGTGGCTAAGTCATATGTTGTGGCACAGCCAAATGCTGAACCAACGACATATATAGTGGCACAGAGCAATATATTGTACAGCCTAATGTAGTGTTTTTAGTCAATTTAATAAGCGAGAGAAATGCCACAATAAATTATGGAGCAAAGGAAGGAGGTAAACAGTTCTCGTCTGGGGCACCTGACGGACACTACAAGAAAAAGCCCTAAGACGGTCCATGGAAGTGGGTCCCCCTGAAGATAACCGCTCCAGCAGGTGGCCACAGAGAGTGATATAGACGACGGCTCCAGCAGGTGGCCACAGAGAGTGATATAGACGACGGCTCCAGCAGGTGGCCACAGAGAGTGATATAGACGACGGCTCCAGCAGGTGGCCACATAGTGTAGACGACGGCTCCAGCAGGTGGCCACAGAGTGTAGACGACGGCTCCAGCAGGTGGCCACAGAGTGTAGACGACGGCTCCAGCAGGTGGCCACAGAGAGTGATATAGACGACGGCTCCAGCAGGTGGCCACAGAGTGTAGACGACGGCTCCAGCAGGTGGCCACAGAGTGGTGGCCACAGAGCTCTACCGGCAGAAGCTGGAGGATTAGGATCGTCCAGATTGTCGCACTCTGGAAGAGTCAATCCCTCGACCAGGTGCTGAAGACCTGCTAGTGGGTTGTGAAGTTATTTGTAAAACATTGTTGTTGTTCCAGGATCCAACATGTGGGAGCACATGTTGTAGGACACTTAAGAAGGATCCAACATGTGTGGGAGCACATGTGTAGGACACTTACTTCCAGGACATGTGGGAGGAGCACTTCCTTAAGAAGGATCCAACATGTGTGGGAGCACATGTGTAGGACACTTAAGAAGAACTTCCAGGATCCAACATGTGTGGGAGCACATGTGTAGGACACTTAAGAAGAACTTCCAGGATCCAACATGTGTGGGAGCACATGTGTAGGACACTTAAGAAGAACTTCCAGGATCCAACATGTGTGGGAGCACATGTGTAGGACACTTAAGAAGAACTTCCAGGATCCAACATGTGTGGGGAGCACATGTGTAGGACACTTAAGAAGAACTTCCAGGATCCAACATGTGGGGGAGCACATGTGTAGGACACTTAAGAAGAACTTCCAGGATCCAACATGTGTGGGAGCACATGTGTAGGACACTTAAGAAGAACTTCCAGGATCCAACATGTGTGGGAGCACATGTGTAGGACACTTAAGAAGAACTTCCAGGATCCAACATGTGTGGGAGCACATGTGTAGGACACTTAAGAAGAACTTCCAGGATCCAACATGTGTGGGAGCACATGTGTAGGACACTTAAGAAGAACTTCCAGGATCCAACATGTGTGGGAGCACATGTGTAGGACACTTAAGAAGAACTTCCAGGATCCAACATGTGTGGGAGCACATGTGTAGGACACTTAAGAAGAACTTCCAGGATCCAACATGTGTGGGAGCACATGTGTAGGACACTTAAGAAGAACTTCCAGGATCCAACATGTGTGGGAGCACATGTGTAGGACACTTAAGAAGAACTTCCAGGATCCAACATGTGTGGGAGCACATGTGTAGGACACTTAAGAAGAACTTCCAGGATCCAACATCCAACATGTGTGGGAGCACATGTGTAGCACATGTGTAGGACACTTAAGAAGAACTTCCAGGATCCAACATGTGTGGGAGCACATGTGTAGGACACTTAAGAAGAACTTCCAGGATCCAACATGTGTGGGAGCACATGTGTAGGACACTTAAGAAGAACTTCCAGGATCCAACTGTGTGGGGCACATGTGTGGGAGCACATGTGTATGTGTAGGAGAACTTCCAGGATCCAACATGTGTGGGAGCACATGTGTAGGACACTTAAGAAGAACTTCCAGGATCCAACATGTGTGGGAGCACATGTGTAGGACACTTAAGAAGAACTTCCAGGATCCAACATGTGTGGGAGCACATGTGTAGGACACTTAAGAAGAACTTCCAGGATCCAACATGTGTGGGAGCACATGTGTAGGACACTTAAGAAGAACTTCCAGGATCCAACATGTGTGGGAGCACATGTGTAGGACACTTAAGAAGAACTTCCAGGATCCAACATGTGTGGGAGCACATGTGTAGGACACTTAAGAAGAACTTCCAGGATCCAACATGTGTGGGAGCACATGTGTAGGACACTTAAGAAGAACTTCACAGGATCCAACATGTGTGGGAGCACATGTGTAGGACACTTAAGAAGAACTTCCAGGATCCAACATGTGTGGGAGCACATGTGTAGGACACTTAAGAAGAACTTCCAGGATCCAACATGTGTGGGAGCACATGTGTAGGACACTTAAGAAGAACTTCCAGGATCCAACATGTGTGGGAGCACATGTGTAGGACACTTAAGAAGAACTTCCAGGATCCAACATGTGTGGGAGCACATGTGTAGGACACTTAAGAAGAACTTCCAGGATCCAACATGTGTGGGAGCACATGTGTAGGACACTTAAGAAGAACTTCCAGGATCCAACATGTGTGGGAGCACATGTGTAGGACACTTAAGAAGAACTTCCAGGATCCAACATGTGTGGGAGCACATGTGTAGGACACTTAAGAAGAACTTCCAGGATCCAACATGTGTGGGAGCACATGTGTAGGACACTTAAGAAGAACTTCCAGGATCCAACATGTGTGGGAGCACATGTGTAGGACACTTAAGAAGAACTTCCAGGATCCAACATGTGTGGGAGCACATGTGTAGGACACTTAAGAAGAACTTCCAGGATCCAACATGTGTGGGAGCACATGTGTAGGACACTTAAGAAGAACTTCCAGGATCCAACATGTGTGGGAGCACATGTGTAGGACACTTAAGAAGAACTTCCAGGATCCAACATGTGTGGGAGCACATGTGTAGGACACTTAAGAAGAACTTCCAGGATCCAACATGTGTGGGAGCACATGTGTAGGACACTTAAGAAGAACTTCCAGGATCCAACATGTGTGGGAGCACATGTGTAGGACACTTAAGAAGAACTTCCAGGATCCAACATGTGTGGGAGCACATGTGTAGGACACTTAAGAAGAACTTCCAGGATCCAACATGTGTGGGAGCACATGTGTAGGACACTTAAGAAGAACTTCCAGGATCCAACATGTGTGGGAGCACATGTGTAGGACACTTAAGAAGAACTTCCAGGATCCAACATGTGTGGGAGCACATGTGTAGGACACTTAAGAAGAACTTCCAGGATCCAACATGTGTGGGAGCACATGTGTAGGACACTTAAGAAGAACTTCCAGGATCCAACATGTGTGGGAGCACATGTGTAGGACACTTAAGAAGAACTTCCAGGATCCAACATGTGTGGGAGCACATGTGTAGGACACTTAAGAAGAACTTCCAGGATCCAACATGTGTGGGAGCACATGTGTAGGACACTTAAGAAGAACTTCCAGGATCCAACATGTGTGGGAGCACATGTGTAGGACACTTAAGAAGAACTTCCAGGATCCAACATGTGTGGGAGCACATGTGTAGGACACTTAAGAAGAACTTCCAGGATCCAACATGTGTGGGAGCACATGTGTAGGACACTTAAGAAGAACTTCCAGGATCCAACATGTGTGGGAGCACATGTGTAGGACACTTAAGAAGAACTTCCAGGATCCAACATGTGTGGGAGCACATGTGTAGGACACTTAAGAAGAACTTCCAGGATCCAACATGTGTGGGAGCACATGTGTAGGACACTTAAGAAGAACTTCCAGGATCCAACATGTGTGGGAGCACATGTGTAGGACACTTAAGAAGAACTTCCAGGATCCAACATGTGTGGGAGCACATGTGTAGGACACTTAAGAAGAACTTCCAGGATCCAACATGTGTGGGAGCACATGTGTAGGACACTTAAGAAGAACTTCCAGGATCCAACATGTGTGGGAGCACATGTGTAGGACACTTAAGAAGAACTTCCAGGATCCAACATGTGTGGGAGCACATGTGTAGGACACTTAAGAAGAACTTCCAGGATCCAACATGTGTGGGAGCACATGTGTAGGACACTTAAGAAGAACTTCCAGGATCCAACATGTGTGGGAGCACATGTGTAGGACACTTAAGAAGAACTTCCAGGACACTTAAGAAGAACTTCCAGGATCCAACATGTGTGGGAGCACATGTGTAGGACACTTAAGAAGAACTTCCAGGATCCAACATGTGTGGGAGCACATGTGTAGGACACTTAAGAAGAACTTCCAGGATCCAACATGTGTGGGAGCACATGTGTAGGACACTTAAGAAGAACTTCCAGGATCCAACATGTGTGGGAGCACATGTGTAGGACACTTAAGAAGAACTTCCAGGATCCAACATGTGTGGGAGCACATGTGTAGGACACTTAAGAAGAACTTCCAGGATCCAACATGTGTGGGAGCACATGTGTAGGACACTTAAGAAGAACTTCCAGGATCCAACATGTGTGGGAGCACATGTGTAGGACACTTAAGAAGAACTTCCAGGATCCAACATGTGTGGGAGCACATGTGTAGGACACTTATTGGTCGCTATAGTCAAAGGAGTAAATGTGTCAAATGTGGCGGGTGTTCAGAGACGCGTATCCGGGGAGCATTGTGTCCGTGGTGGCGTGTGTCCAGGGAGGCGTGTGTCCGTGGAGGCGTGTGTCCAGGGAGGCGTGTGTCCAGGGAGGCGTGTGTCCGTGGAGGCGTGTGTCCAGGGAGGCGTGTGTCCAGGGAGGCGTGTGTCCGTGGAGGCGTGTGTCCAGGGAGGCGTTGGTCCAGGGAGGCGTGGGTGCAGAGAGGCGTGTGTCCAGGGAGGCGTGTGTCCGTGGAGGCGTGTGTCCAGGGAGGCGTGTGTCCGTGGAGGCGTGTGTCCAGGGAGGCGTGTGTCCGTGGAGGCGTGTGTCCAGGGAGGCGTGTGTCCGTGGAGGCGTGTGTCCAGGGAGGCGTGTGTCCAGGGAGGCGTGTGTCCAGGGAGGCGTGTGTCCAGGGAGGCGTGTGTCCAGGGAGGCGTGTGTCCGTGGAGGCGTGTGTCCAGGGAGGCGTTGGTCCAGGGAGGCGTGGGTGCAGAGAGGCGTGGGTGCAGGGAGGCGTGGGTGCAGAGAGGCGTGGGTGTAGGGAGGCGTGGGTCCAGGGAGGCGTGGGTCCAGGGTGGCGTGGGTGCAGGGAGGCGTGGGTGCAGGGAGGCGTGGGTCCAGGGAGGCGTGGGTGCAGGGAGGCGTGGGTCCAGGTAGGCGTGGGTCCAGGGAGGCGTGGGTCCAGGGAGGCGTGGGTCCAGGGAGGCGTGGGTGTAGGGAGGCGTGGGTCCAGGGAGGCGTGGGTCCAGGGAGGCGTGGGTCCAGGGTGGCGTGGGTGCAGGGAGGCGTGGGTGCAGGGAGGCGTGGGTCCAGGGAGGCGTGGGCGCAGGTAGGCGTGGGTGCAGGGAGGCGTGGGTCCAGGGAGGCGTGGGTGCAGGGAGGCGTGGGTCCAGGGAGGCGTGGGTGCAGGGAGGCGTGGGTGCAGGGAGGCGTGGGTCCAGGGAGGCGTGAGTGCAGGGAGGCGTGGGTGCAGGGAGGCGTGGGTCCAGGGAGGCATGGGTCCAGGGAGGCGTGAGTGCAGGGAGGCGTGGGTCCAGGGAGGCGTGGGTCCAGGGAGGCGTGGGTGCAGGGAGGCGTGGGTCCAGGGAGGCGTGGGTTCAGGGAGGCGTGGGTGCAGGGAGGCGTGGGTGCAGGGTGGCGTGGGTGCAGGGAGGCGTGGGTGCAGGGTGGCGTGGGTGCAGGGAGGCGTGGGTGCAGGGAGGCGTGGGTGCATGGAGGCGTGTGTGCAGGGAGGCGTGGGTGCATGGAGGCGTGGGTGCAGGGTGGCGTGGGTCCAGGGTGGCGTGGGTCCAGGGAGGCGTGGGTGCAGGGAGGCGTGGGTCCAGGGAGGCATGGGTGCAGAGAGGCGTGGGTGCAGGGAGGCGTGGGTCCAGGGAGGCGTGGGTGCAGGGAGGCGTGGGTGCAGGGAGGCGTGGGTGCAGGGAGGCGTGGGTGCAGGGAGGCGTGGGTGCAGGGAGGCGTGGGTCCAGGGAGGCGTGGGTGCAGGGAGGCGTGGGTGCAGGGAGGCGTGAGTACAGGAAGGCGTGGGTCCAGGGAGGCGTGGGTCCAGGGAGGCGTGGGTCCAGGGAGGCGTGGGTGCAGGGAGGCGTGGGTGCAGGGAGGCGTGGGTCCAGGAAGGCGTGGGTGCAGGGAGGCGTGGGTCCAGGGAGGCGTGGGTGCAGGGAGGCGTGGGTCCAGGGAGGCATGGCTGCAGAGAGGCGTGGGTGCAGGGAGGCATGGGTGCATGGAGGCGTGGGTCCAGGGAGGCGTGGGTGCAGGGAGGCGTGGGTCCAGGAAGGCGTGGGTGCAGGGAGGCGTGGGTGCAGGGTGGCGTGGGTCCAGGGTGGCGTGGGTGCAGGGAGGCGTGGGTCCAGGGAGGCGTGGGTGCAGGGAGGCATGGGTGCAGGGTGGCGTGGGTGCAGGGAGGCGTGGGTGCTGGGAGGCGTGGGTGCAGGGTGGCGTGGGTGCAGGGTGGCGTGGGTGCAGGGAGGCGTGTGTGCAGGGTGGCGTGGGTGCAGGGAGGCGTGGGTGCTGGGAGGCGTGGGTGCTGGGAGGCGTGGATGCAGGGTGGCGTGGGTGCAGGGAGGATGGGTGCTGGGAGGCGTGAGTCCAGGGAGGCGTGGGTCCAGGGAGGCGTGAGTCCAGGGAGGCGTGGGTCCAGGGAGGCGTGAGTCCAGGGAGGCGTGAGTCCAGGGAGGCGTGAGTCCAGGGAGGCGTGGGTCCAGGGAGGCGTGGATGCAGGGTGGCGTGGGTGCAGGGAGGCGTGGGTGCAGGGAGGCGTGGGTGCAGGGAGGCGTGGGTGCAGGGAGGCGTGGGTCCAGGGAGGCGTGGGTGCAGGAAGGCGTGGGTGCCTCGTGTGGCAGTTGTCCGGCTGACTGCCCGCCTCTCTCGTATCACCCATGTCAGTCTTCTCAATGGATATTGACCGGCAATCTGATACGTCAGTCATCGCCGGCCGGTCCTCTGTCTCGCCCCTGTTGACCTGCTGCCCTTTGACCTGCTCGCCTGCTGCGCTCCTCTGACCTACTCATCGTCAACTGTTTGTTTTTCACAACCTGATTGATGTCTTTTTTTATGTTACTTGTTCCCCGATTTGTTTTCTGTGCCTTTTCACTATTCACTAATAATGTTTGAAATGTTCTACTTAGTTCACCTGTTCTTCTAACACGGTTTAATGATTTGGCTCAGCCTTTGATTTTGACTCGTATGTTGATCTGGCTGATTTGACGACCTGATTAAGGTACTGCTCATGTTGTCTTGCTGACCTTGCTACTGTGTTGCCTTGGCTCGCTGAACTGGCCTACCTGTTGAGCGGTTCATTCCCTCTGGAAATCAATGCAGCGGTGGCTTGGATAATAGAGTTTAGATGACCTGGGATACTCTGACTTGCATGGTAAACACCCACTGACCTGTAGGTGCACACAGCTGGTGCCTTGGCTGGTGAACCCTGGTGACAGCCTTAGTAACGCGGTGGCAGAGACCTGGGGGAAGCAGGGTGGCCGAACCGGGTTTCAGATACCTGGGGAATGATTTGGTAACCTCCCCCGCCCTCTCCCCAAACCTTCCTGGTTACCTGGGGGGAGGAGAGAGCGAAGGGCAAAAATTGAAAATGGGGAATGTGGCTTACCTGCCAGCGACAGCAGAGATGGTGGTCTCGTCAGTGAGGACGTGTTGGGTCTCGCAGTGGTACGACTGGAACTCGTCAGCCTTGGTGACGTGACGAATGTGGAGCTCGCCCGTCCCGAACACCGAGTACCGTCCACCTGCAACCCACGAGTCACAGCCCACCAGGCTCAGTTTTACCAGTGTAAAGGGTTGGTAATGGGTAATTCACATAAATTGGTCAGGAAAAGGCAAAAGGTGGTTACAGGTGGTCATGGGCAAAGTTGAGAGTGGAGACGAGCGTGAGAACTATGAGTGAGAGAGAAGGGAGACATATTAACAGGGTGCTTCAAGTTCAGAAACCCTAAAAATAATTAAGTGGCCTTAAAAATAACATATTGTGAGGCCTGTTGGCCTATATGTGGAACTCCTTATTTACACCCAACCAAACCACCACCATCAGTAGTGGTTGGTGGTGGTGGTGGTGGTGAACAGTGGTTGAGGTGGGAGATGGACAGTTGTAGTGTGTGGTAGCTGTGATTGAACCTGTGTGTGGTAGATGAGGTGAACCTATAATTAAAAAAAAACACAGATCTCTACTGAACCGTCAATACTGGACCTCAACCCGTCCACAGACATTCCCGTCATCGCAAACATTTTCCAAATGTTCGATAATCCAGTCGACGTGTTCCCGCTCGTGGATCGCGAACGTTCTACACGCCAATACGATCGATTACGTTTAAACCCTTCTCGAAACGAGCTACGTTAACCCACGTACTCAAAATACTAACAATTACAGCCCGTCACAATAAACAAAGGACAAATGTTGTCCTAATTCAGCTGCCAAACCTCACCTATGAAAATGTTTTTGGTTTTCACCTTAGGAGAAAATTATGTACGCGTGTCTGGGAACCCATTCATTTTGCCCAGCCAAGCTGAAATTTTCTTCAAAAACATTCGTTTATTTTACCGTCCTGAATATTCAAAATAGATATTTTCGCAAATATTAATATTATTATATATCCGTAGTGCACCAGAAAGATATCAGAAGGCTTATATGTCTTTCATCCTTATCCTATAAGATGGAAACTACAATAGCCTGGTTACAAACATTTCATAGAGTATTGCCCTCAAAAGTACTGTCATCCAATTGAATGGAATTTTATTAACCATGTTATTGTGGTTGGATTTTATATGACATAAATGAAGGGGATATAAACCTCCTGATACCTTAGTGGTGTTCTAGGAATAGGTTAAAGTCTCAGTTGGGTCTCAGTTAGGTACCCCAGACATCCTTCCGTATTGTGAGTATCCATGGTCAGGTCGGTAGAACGGCGAACTCCTATCTCTGAGGCCCTTGTTCGAGTCTAGTAATTGTTGCTCAGAGCCTATTTATTTCAATTTATTTCTTTATTATGCACCCAATACCCATCCCGTGAACGGTGGTAGAAAGGGTTACAGAGGCATATAATCAGTTCAGGAACTGAACCCCATAGTTCGTTTAGCTAAGCAAGTAACAGTCTTTTGTAGCTAGTTACAAAATTATTAACGTTATATATATACATGTACATATATATACAATCTTTTACACAAATACACACATCGATAATCTTTTGTATCACAAGTGATTTAACAAGAGGCTCACAACAGTCACTATACAAGGCACTTTACATCTATGGTGAGTCACACAGTTACTAGTCTTGCACCACACCCACCCAACTGGGCGGCAGCTTTACAGTCATGTACATGAATTATCTACAGTAAGCAAATTCTGGATACTTCACTAAGATTCCCGGCAGTTCATCATTATGAAGGAAGTACTTATACATTTCTTGGATTACATTTATGGTGTTATCTCTGAATTACGCGATTTTTTCACATTCCATTATATAATAACACAAAGTATGCGAAGATGGAGGAACTGGTGTGAATTTCACTTTGCCTCAAGTCTACGAGATTTTGTTGATGTTCCCGGAATATTACTGCCCTCAGGCTGCTCAAAGGCAGTCCAAGTTGGTAATCAATTCCCTCTTTATGAACAAAAAGTCTTGGCCAACTCATCAGTTTCATCATGCATTCGGAGACCAATATGGGAAGGAATCCACAGGAGACAAACTCTGACTCCATCATTGATTATTTCATTATATCTGTGTCTAGCTTCAGAGATAAGCACATCACAGCTATGCCTTGGGGAGCTGAGGGCAGTCAAGGATGACATGGAGTTACTTACAATTAGGGTGTCATCTTTGGATTCATATACGCGCTCGAGTGCAAGGATTATGGCAACCAATTCTGTTTGAAGAGTGGAGGCCCAGTTACTGAGACGCGCTCCACACTCATGGGAGAAGGAACCATCTCTCGCTGTCACAACAACTGCACTTCCAGCTGCACCATGGGACTGATGCAAGGATCCATCAGTGTAAATAATCTGGGAAAGGAAGCGCTCTCTGACCAAAGCATCAATTTGGCTTAAGGCATTGTACTTTGCTTCTTGTCGAAGCAAGGCTTGTTCTTAAATCAGCTTCTTAGGTGGGAAAGGGGGGACAGTAATTTGGAAAGGGGTGATCTCCCATGGGGCAGGAAAGTTTCGTTATTGTCTCTCTTGGTAGAGGTGATGAATATTATACATTCTAAGCACAGTGGTAGTTTTGGTAATCCATTTGGAGGGATGCTGACCTTCAAGAAAGAAGGCTTGGAGGGCTTCGGTGTAGGCGTTAGGGTGGGTTAACCTAAGCATCTTGATACCAATTAAAGCATTAATTTCAGTGATACGATCACTTACACATGAAATATTCAGTTCCTTCGTCATGCTTAGTAATTTAGTTGTACGGGGGCATCCGAGGATAATCCTCATGGCTTCGTTTTGCATCTTTTCCAGCCCCCCCCCCAATCATTCTCTCAGGCACTAGAGCAAGCATGGGTGCAGCATAATCAATCAGGGATCAAATATTTTGCCATTCTCATATTTGCGCCATAGCTTGGATGGTAGCCTACCACAGCCTTGAGAGCACGGAGCCTCTCTCTACACTGACGACCCAGTCTGGCTACAACATTGCGGTACAGTGGAATCTCAAGACCAAGGTATTTGTACCTGGTTACATAGTCGAGCAGAGAGCCATCATGCAGTTGCATCTTGCGAACGGCCCCACCTCGTCTGGGTGGGCGTCGGTTCAGGATCTTTGTTTTCTCTAATGAGTTTACTAAGCCTATTTCCTGACACGTGTGCAATACAGAGTTCAGAACATTTTGGGTGTTGGTATACCTACTGGTGTATCAGTATATCATCTGTATAGCTAATGATGTGTTCGCTGGGCCTCCTAGTTACTGGGTTTAGAAGGGCACTGATTAACACATTGAATAGAGCAGGACTGAGGACACCTCCCTGTGGAGTGCCACGTTCAAAATCTCTCGTCACACTCCTATGCCCTTGGAACAGTACAGATGACTTCCTGTTGGATAGATAGCCTCTTATCCACCGTAGAAGCCATCCTCCAACATTCATTTTAGCAAGTTCACTCAGAATGACGTGTGGGTTAGCAATGTCAAAGGCTGACCTAAGATCAAGCAAAGTTGTATATGACCTATCAGTATGCAGGGTGAGGAATGTGGTAATACAGTGATGTACACTCTTTTCCATGCATGAAGCCATATATCTGGGGAGACAACAAGTTACTAATTTTGTAAAGGAGACGGTTGAGAACCATCCTCTCAAGACACTTACAGAGACAACTAGTGAGGGAGATTGGGCGAAAAGCACTCTGCTTGGTAGGTTTAGGAATGGGAATAATAAGGCTGTTGGTCCATAACTGTGGAAGCTCCCCAGTTACATAGCTCATATTATACACTTAAAACAAGGGATTCCCCTGGAACTAGCCGAAACATACGCAGTATGCCGTAAGTAACTCCATCCTCCCCGGGTGATGTAGCTTTGCCTTTATGTAGAGCAGAGTCTAGTTCGTATTCAGTAAAAAGCATGTCACAGTCATCTTCTTGATGAAGCATGAAGTCAAGGAGCCTTGCTCTATCAACATATCTATTATTTAATTCATTCTGTGAGGGCAGAGGAAGACTGTCAAAGCTGGAAGTTGTGGCCCAAGCATCAACAAGCTCATTTGCTTTATGCATGGGATTAGGCCTATTTAGCACAGTGAATGCAGTTATATTTTGAATTAGTTTTAATTATAGAATGTTTGCAGATGATGAGGTTTGGTGAACATGTTTGACAATCACGCGTTTCCAGCCGCATTTACTTAACAGTACTCATTATATGATATAATGATATATAATATCATTCATGATATAGTGTGGCAAAGTATACGAATAGTTCTGGTGACAGAGATCTTGACACGACCCTCTCACGTCAGCCTCACTACCTATGAACTGTTTTTTTTTTATAAATTCCCAAGTTAGGGGATTGACTTGGGAATTGATCAGAATCATTCTTTACTTTCACTAGTGCTCAGTCCTCTTGCAACGTTGTTCGGTCTATCTACTACGTTGTTCAATTCTTCTAATATGGAGTTCAGTCTTTGTGGTACGTTATTCAGTTTTTCTGTTACGTTGTTCAGTCTTTCTTCAACGTTGTTCAGAATCTCAGTGGCATTCGTAAACTGCCGGCAGTCAGTAATTGAGGCCGTCAATGGCGTCTGTAAACTGCTGCGCTAAAGTCATCAAGAACATCTGTAAACTGCTGCGCTAAAGTCACCAAGAACATCTGTAAACTGCTGTGCTAAAGTCATCAAGAACATCTGTAAACTGCTGCGCTAAAGTCATCAAGAACATCTGTAAACTGCTGCGCTAAAGTCATCAAGAACATCTGTAAACTGCTGTGCTAAAGTCATCAAGAACATCTGTAAACTGCTGTGCTAAAGTCATCAAGAACATCTGTAAACTGCTGCGCTAAAGTCATCCAGAACATCTGTAAACTGCTGTGCTAAAGTCATCAAGAACATCTGTAAACTGCTGCGCTAAAGTCATCCAGAACATCTGTAAACTGCTGTGCTAAAGTCATCAAGAACATCTGTAAACTGCTGTGCTAAAGTCATCAAGAACATCTGTAAACTGCTGCGCTAAAGTCATCAAGAACATCTGTAAACTGCTGTGCTAAAGTCATCAAGAACATCTGTAAACTGCTGTGCTAAAATCATCAAGAACATCTGTAAACTGCTGCGCTAAAGTCATCCAGAACATCTGTAAACTGCTGTGCTAAAGTCATCAAGAACATCTGTAAACTGCTGTGCTAAAGTCATCAAGAACATCTGTAAACTGCTGCGCTAAAGTCATCCAGAACCTCTGTAAACTGCTGCGCTATAATCATCAAAAACATCTGTAAACTGCTGCGCTAAAGTCATCCAGAACATCTGTAAACTGCTGCGCTAAAGTCATCAAAAACATCTGTAAACTGCTGCGCTAAAGTCATCCAGAACATCTGTAAACTGCTGCGCTAAAGTCATCCAGAACATCTGTAAACTGCTGCGCTAAAGTCATCAAGAACATCTGTAAACTGCTGCGCTAAAGTCATCCAGAACATCTGTAAACTGCTGTGCTAAAGTCATCAAGAACATCTGTAAACTGCTGCGCTAAAGTCATCCAGAACATCTGTAAACTGCTGTGCTAAAGTCATCAAGAACATCTGTAAACTGCTGTGCTAAAGTCATCAAGAACATCTGTAAACTGCTGCGCTAAAGTCATCAAGAACATCTGTAAACTGCTGTGCTAAAGTCATCAAGAACATCTGTAAACTGCTGTGCTAAAGTCATCAAGAACATCTGTAAACTGCTGCGCTAAAGTCATCAAGAACATCTGTAAACTGCTGCGCTAAAGTCATCCAGAACCTCTGTAAACTGCTGCGCTAAAGTCATCCAGAACATCTGTAAACTGCTGCGCTAAAGTCATCCAGAACATCTGTAAACTGCTGCGTTAAAATCATCAAGAACATCTGTAAACTGCCGCGCTTCTTTCAACATGACGCATCTGTGATGGAGTTGGTGCAGTGTATCCAACACGCTCTGCTGGTCGCACAACAGAGTAGCTCTTCTCAGCCAGGTTTCTGTCACTGTTTTATGTGGACCTGTTTACCCAAGGGCTACCGGTGACGGATCTCCCAATCCTGAGCACTTCAGGTGCAAACTCTGTGAGCAGGAACTGCTCACAAATCCCCAACACTAGATCTTTCAGACCAGTTGGCGTGAGATACCTAGAGCTTTGTAATTACTTTATTCACTCTCGTGTTCTTGAAGATATCCTCATATTGCACCCAAAATTTGCCAGTGCAGGCTACTGAACATATGTCCCTGTATGACTAACCATCCTGCGAGATGGGGACTTTTAGTATTACTGCTGCCTTACTCACTCTTGTGTTGATGATATATCCTCATAATGCACTCAGAGTCTGCCAGTGCAGACTACTTATCACGTGCCTCTGTATGACTAACCATCCTGTGTGATGGCAATTTCTTAGCATCACGTAGCTAGCCTTTTGACACACTGTACTGTGGTGAACTTCACTGACACACTGTACTGTGGTATCCTAGACTTCACATAGTCTAGGATGGCTGCACAAATGCAGACGTACCTCAGTAGGTCAATGCATCCTCTTCCCCCCAATTTGTTGCCACCGTGACAGCGTTCCTCTCCCCCTTGTCCACTCTCCCTCACCAGGACAACGTTCTCTTCTTCATCAACTCCCCTCCCCTTCCCCCCACTACCTATTCCTTCATCGACACTCTTCCCCTCCCCCCCATAATCTGGAAGAGAGCACATACGTTGCAGATTGAGAGCATCTCAGCGTGCCACCAGTGGCGGCCAAACTTCCCAAGGAAGGAGTGTGGGACGGGCCGAGTAAACAAAGCCGCCATGATAGGGACAAAACTTCACTGGTTATCTCTCATCTGCAGGAGTTGGCGTGCCCGCGTCTTTGTTAGTCGACTAGAAGTATTTTCTCACAGAATATCCACTCACCCTTTGCTTAGAAATGGGATTATCTGCGCCGTCGTTAAGGAAAGTCTTTGGCGAGTACATGGGAAAACTGATAATGTGAGAGAGAGAGAGAGAGAGAGAGAGAGAGAGAGAGAGAGAGAGAGAGAGAGAGAGAGAGAGAGAGATACAGAGAGAGAGAGAGAGAGAGAGAGAGAGAGAGAGAGAGAGAGAGAGAGAGAGAGAGAGAGAGAGAGAGAGAGAGAGAGAGAGAGAGAGATACAGAGAGAGAGAGAGAGAGAGAGAGAGAGAGAGAGAGAGAGAGAGAGAGAGAGAGAGAGAGAGAGAGAGAGAGAGAGAGAGAGAGAGAGAGAGAGAGAGAGACAGAGAGAGAGAGAGAGAGAGAGAGAGAGAGAGAGAGACAGAGAGAGAGAGAGAGACATGACGCACCTGTGAGAACATCAGAGACAATACGCTCGCCGTTGCCCCTGACCCAAGAGGTGACGCTGACGTAGTCCCTGACGAAGGAGGGCACGTGACACTTGATGACCGCCGTGTTCCCGCTGATGACGAACTCGTCGTAGACCTGCACCTCGTAGTACTGCCGCACAACTGTCCAGGAGAGAAGTGCACCTGTCACAAGCCGCCAACATCTAAGCCAATATTTAGGTATTTTGATTATATTTGTATATCTTTATATATGATAGAATGTATAATTGGCTGTGTCAGTACCGATTATGGTGTTTAAAAAGGTATCATTTTGCAGTCATTAACACACATAGCCTTTAGGCTACAAATATATAGGAATTACAAATCTTTTGGAGTTACAAATATATATAGGAATATATAGAACTGATAATTGGAGATGTAGAACACTACAAAGACTTTTTACAGTTCACTTAACAACTAGAAATGAAGTGAATGTCCTTACTTTACTGAGATAACAGGAAGAACAAGTAGTGTCTTTGGTATATATAAAGAATGTGAACTAATAATATCGAGCATGCTAAAAAAATTGAACGATTGGGCAAGGAACACAAACTGAGCTGCTGGAAACTAATATCGCCACTAAGAACATTAATAAAAAAACGGCGGTGAAGTGAAAATTTTCATTGCAAATCTGCACTCCAATCTTTAAATCTTTGCACTCCAATCTTTGTGACTCCGTCACAATCAGTGTTTGAAGCACCATGTAATAATTAGACGTAATGCAATTTTTGTCAAAGAAAAAGTCTATTGTTGGAGATTGAGAACATTATTTGTAGAGTGAAGGACAGTGAGTCTTGACAGAATGGAAACACATACATCTGGCGTCCAGTACAGTACAATTATAACTCTGAAAATTAATAGGATAAGCTCGGATTTATAAGAAGAAATATTTCCTCTACGACCTGAAAGCTGCACCATTAAAATATAAGACAACTTTCTATGTGGGCAGCACAATAATAGGACTCTATATGGGCAGCACAATAATAGGCCTCTATATAGGCAACACAATAATAGGACTCTATATGGGTAACACAATAATAGGACTCTATATGGGTAACACAATAATAGGCCTCTATATGGGTAACACAATAATAGGACTCTATATGGGTAACACAATAATAGGACTCTATATGGGTAACACAATAATAGGACTCTATATGGGTAACACAATAATAGGACTCTATATGGGTAACACAATAATAGGACTCTATATGGGTAACACAATAATAGGATTCTATATGGGCAGCACAATAATAGGACTCTATATGGGTAACACAATAATAGGACTCTATATGGGTAACACAATAATAGGACTCTATATGGGTAACACAATAATAGGACTCTATATGGGTAACACAATAATAGGACTCTATATGGGTAACACAATAATAGGACTCTATATGGGTAACACAATAATAGGACTCTATATGGGTAACACAATAATAGGACTCTATATGGGTAACACAATAATAGGACTCTATATGGGCAGCACAATAATAGGACTCTATATGGGCAGCACAATAATAGGACTCTATATGGGTAACACAATAATAGGACTCTATATGGGTAACACAATAATAGGACTCTATATGGGTAACACAATAATAGGACTCTATATGGGCAGCACAATAATAGGACTCTATATGGGTAACACAATAATAGGACTCTATATGGGTAACACAATAATAGGACTCTATATGGGCAGCACAATAATAGGACTCTATATGGGCAGCACAATAATAGGACTCTATATGGGCAGCACAATAATAGGACTCTATATGGGCAGCACAATAATAGGACTCTATATGGGCAGCACAATAATAGGACTCTATATGGGCAGCACAATAATAGGACTCTATATGGGCAGCACAATAATAGGACTCTATATGGGCAGCACAATAATAGGACTCTATGTGGGCAGCACAATAATAGGACTCTATGTGGGCAGCACAATAATAGGACTCTATATAGGCAGCACAAAAATAGGACTCTATATGGGCAGCACAATAATAGGCCTCTGTATGGGCAGCACAAAAATAGGACTCTATATGGGCAGCACAATAATAGGACTCTATATAGGCAGCACAAAAATAGGCCTCTATATGGGCAGCACAAAAATAGGACTCTGTATGGGCAGCACAATAATAGGACTCTGTATGGGCAGCACAAAAATAGGACTCTGTATGGGCAGCACAATAATAGGACTCTATATGGGCAGCACAATAATAGGACTCTGTATGGGCAGCACAATAATAGGACTCTGTATGGGCAGCACAATAATAGGACTCTGTATGGGTAACACAATAATAGGACTCTATATGGGTAACACAATAATAGGACTCTGTATGGGTAACACAATAATAGGACTCTGTATGGGCAGCACAATAATAGGACTCTATATGGGTAACACAATAATAGGACTCTATATGGGTAACACAATAATAGGACTCTATATGGGCAGCACAATAGTAGGACTCTATATGGGTAACACAATAATAGGACTCTATATGGGTAACACAATAATAGGACTCTATATGGGTAACACAATAATAGGACTCTATATGGTAACACAATAATAGGACTCTATATGGGCAACACAATAATAGGACTCTATATAGGCAACACAATAATAGGACTCTATATGGGTAACACAATAATAGGACTCTATATGGGTAACACAATAATAGGACTCTATATGGGTAACACAATAATAGGACTCTATATGGGTAACACAATAATAGGACTCTATATGGGCAACACAATAATAGGACTCTATATGGGCAGCACAATAATAGGACTCTATATGGGTAACACAATAATAGGACTCTATATGGGTAACACAATAATAGGACTCTATATGGGTAACACAATAATAGGACTCTATATGGGTAACACAATAATAGGACTCTATATGGGTAACACAATAATAGGACTCTATATGGGTAACACAATAATAGGACTCTATATGGGTAACACAATAATAGGACTCTATATGGGTAACACAATAATAGGACCTGGCAGTGTGATGAAGCCTGAATCATGCTCTCGTCTTAGTTACATCTAGCAAGTTACTGAAGCTGAACCTCTATAAGACTGTTGAGTCCTGTAACTCTGTTATTAAACCACTGATTTAAGCACTATATTACTGAGTGTTAAGCAAAAATATTTATGCTTCACTTACTGTATAATTAACTTAATCTTGCATTTTGCACTACACCTAACATTATCTGATATATATATTATATATATATATATATATATATATATATATATATATATATATATGTCGTACCTAATAGCCAGAACGCACTTCTCAGCCTACTATTCAAGGCCCGATTTGCCTAATAAGCCAAGTTTTCATGAATTAATGTTTTTTCGTCTACCTAACCTACCTAACCTAACCTAACCTAGCTTTTTTTGGCTACCTAACCTAACCTACCTATAAATATAGGTTAGGTTAGGTTAGGTAGGGTTGGTTAGGTTCGGTCATATATCTACGTTAATTTTAACTCCAATAAAAAAAAATTGACCTCATACATAGAGAAAAGGGTGCTTTATCATTTCATAAGAAAAAAAATTATAGTAAATATATTAATTCAGGAAAACTTGGCTTATTAGCAAATCGGGCCTTGAATAGTAGGCTGAGAAGTGAGTTCTGGCTACTAGGTACGACATATATATATATATATATATATATATATATATATATATATATATATATATATATATATATATATATATATATATATATAATATATATATAATATCACGAATGTTGAATCATGTTATATGTAATCTAGATCACTTTTCTTTTGTGCGATGCTTCTAACATGCTTCTTATCCTAGACAATATGACACCGCTATATACGCAGAGGAGGTTGTTAAGAGCAACTCTACCGAAGTTACTCCAAAAATCTTTACGTAACACTAAGATTTTCGCAATCTTTTCACCACAAACTTGTGCTTTATAGAAAGAGAAAACGAGAAATAAGAGAGTCCCGGAAGACTTGAGGGGACAGCACTTGAGAAGAGGCTAGGGGGGGGGGGGTATGGGGCATAAATTCAACTCATGGCTCTTAAGGGCGCATCTCC
>NW_025575739.1:0-10000 GCF_020424385.1 Procambarus clarkii
ATATATATATCATCTTACAAAGGTAGTGGGCCCTGTGATGCTGGAGGCGCTCCGGGTTATAGAGAGAACTTTTGAAATAAGTTAGAATTTAATATCACCGTTGTGGATATGAGTACCGTCCGACGGTGTCATATTTTTAGCGGGATGGTCCACTGAGACGGGAGTGATTGTGCCCCTTTTTCAGGGCCAGACTGACGACCTGTGGAGAGGTCATTTCCGCACTGTAGCACATGTGGCCTTTACTCACCTGTGTGAAGTATTTACAAACAAGGGAACGCAAATCAACGCATCTTAAGGGTGGGAAATAGTGACACTATTATTTAATGTGTATTTCAACTCCCCTATCAACCTTTCTCTCAATTTCCAGCAGAAGGAGTCCCCTTCCAGTCCCCCGTCCCCCCGCCTACAAGTCCCCCCGTCCCCCCGCCTATAAGTCCCCCGTCCCCCCGCCTACAAGTCCCCCGTCCCCCCCGCCTACAAGTCCCCCGTCCCCCCGCCTACAAGTCCCCCCGTCCCCCCCCGCCTACAAGTCCCCCCGTCCCCCCGCCTACAAGTCCCCCGTCAATCCGTCCAGTACCTCCGGGCCCGGCCTAAGAGGCTCCTGGACTGGACTCGTGGTAAAGACGGCGCTGACTCGACGACTCTTGGAATATATAATAAACAAGAAGTCTTCATTCAGAGCGAGTGGTTGTAGTGGTGGTGGGGGGGGGAGAGTGGTGGTGGTGGTGGTGGTGGTAGTGGGGAAGAGTGGTGGTGGTGGTGGTGGTGGTGGTGGGGAAGAGTGGTGCCCCAACACATCAACCCGCCCCAACACATCAACCCTCCCCAACACATCAAACCTCCCCAACACATCAACCCTCCCCAACACATCAACCCTCCCCAACACATCAACCCGCCCCAACACATCAACCCTCCCCAACACATCAACCCGCCCCAACACATCAACCCGCCCCAACACATCAACCCCTCCCCCACACATCAAACCTCCCCAACACATCAACCCTCCCCAACACATCAACCCGCCCCAACACATCAACCCTCCCCAACACATCAACCCGCCCCAACACATCAACCCGCCCCAACACATCAACCCGCCCCAACACATCAACCCTCCCCAACACATCAACCCGCCCCAACACATCAACCCGCCCCCCCAACACATCAACCCGCCCCAACACATCAACCCGCCCCAACACATCAACCCGCCCCAACACATCAACCCGCCCCAACACATCAACCCGCCCCAACACATCAACCCCCCCCAACACATCAACCCGACCCCACACATCAACCCGCCCCAACACATCAACCCGACCCCACACATCAACCCTCCCCAACACATCAACCCGCCCCAACACATCAACCCGCCCCAACACATCAACCTGCCCCCAACACATCAACCCGCCCCAACACATCAACCCGACCCCACACATCAACCCGCCCCAACACATCAACCCGACCCCACACATCAACCCTCCCCAACACATCAACCCGCCCCAACACATCAACCCGCCCCAACACATCAACCCGCCCCAACACATCAACCCGCCCCAACACATCAACCCGCCCCAACACATCAACCCGCCCCAACACATCAACCCGCCCCAACACATCAACCCGACCCCACACATCAACCCGCCCCAACACATCAACCCGACCCCACACATCAACCCTCCCCAACACATCAACCCGCCCCAACACATCAACCCGCCCCAACACATCAACCCGCCCCAACACATCAACCCGCCCCAACACATCAACCCGCCCCAACACATCAACCCGACCCCACACATCAACCCGCCCCAACACATCAACCCGCCCCAACACATCAACCCGCCCCAACACATCAACCCGCCCCAACACATCAACCCGAACCCACACATCAACCCGCCCCAACACATCAACCCGACCCCACACATCAACCCGCCCCAACACATCAACCCGACCCCACACATCAACCCGACCCCACACATCAACCCTCCCCAACACATCAACCCTCCCCAACACATCAACCCTCCCCAACACATCAACCCGCCCCCACACATCAACCCGCCCCAACACATCAACCCGCCCCAACACATCAACCCTCCCCAACACATCAACCCGCCCCAACACATCAACCCGCCCCAACACATCAACCCGCCCCAACACATCAACCCGCCCCAACACATCAACCCTCCCCAACACATCAACCCGCCCCCACACATCAACCCTCCCCAACACATCAACCCGCCCCCACACATCAACCCGCCCCCACACATCAACCCGCCCCAACACATCAACCCGCCCCCAACACATCAACCCTCCCCAACACATCAACCCGCCCCCACACATCAACCCGCCCCAACACATCAACCCGCCCCAACACATCAACCCTCCCCAACACATCAACCCGCCCCACACATCAACCCGCCCCAACACATCAACCCGACCCCACACATCAACCCTCCCCAACACATCAACCCTCCCCAACACATCAACCCTCCCCAACACATCAACCCGCCCCAACACATCAACCCGCCTCAACACATCAACCCGCCCCAACACATCAACCCGCCCCCCCCACACATCAACCCTCCCCAACACATCAACCCGCCCCCACACATCAACCCGCCCCCACACATCAACCCGCCCCAACACATCAACCCTCCCCAACACATCAACCCTCCCCAACACATCAACCCGCCCCCACACATCAACCCGCCCCCACACATCAACCCGCCTCAACACATCAACCCTCCCCAACACATCAACCCTCCCCAACACATCAACCCGCCCCAACACATCAACCCTCCCCAACACATCAACCCGCCCCAACACATCAACCCGCCCCAACACATCAACCCGCCCCAACACATCAACCCTCCCCAACACATCAACCCGCCCCAACACATCAACCCGCCCCAACACATCAACCCGCCCCAACACATCAACCCTCCCCAACACATCAACCCTCCCCAACACATCAACCCGCCCCAACACATCAACCCGCCCCAACACATCAACCCGCCCCAACACATCAACCCGCCCCAACACATCAACCCGCCCCAACACATCAACCCGCCCCAACACATCAACCCGCCCCCAACACATCAACCCGACCCCACACATCAACCCGCCCCAACACATCAACCCGCCCCAACACATCAACCCGCCCCAACACATCAACCCGCCCCAACACATCAACCCGAACCCACACATCAACCCGCCCCAACACATCAACCCGACCCCACACATCAACCCGCCCCAACACATCAACCCGACCCCACACATCAACCCGACCCCACACATCAACCCTCCCCAACACATCAACCCTCCCCAACACATCAACCCTCCCCAACACATCAACCCGCCCCCACACATCAACCCGCCCCAACACATCAACCCGCCCCAACACATCAACCCGCCCCAACACATCAACCCGCCCCAACACATCAACCCGCCCCAACACATCAACCCGCCCCAACACATCAACCCGCCCCCACACATCAACCCGCCCCCACACATCAACCCGCCCCAACACATCAACCCTCCCCAACACATCAACCCTCCCCAACACATCAACCCGCCCCCACACATCAACCCGCCCCCACACATCAACCCGCCTCAACACATCAACCCTCCCCAACACATCAACCCTCCCCAACACATCAACCCGCCCCAACACATCAACCCGCCCCAACACATCAACCCGCCCCAACACATCAACCCGCCCCAACACATCAACCCGCCCCCCAACACATCAACCCGCCCCAACACATCAACCCGCCCCAACACATCAACCCGCCCCAACACATCAACCCGCCCCAACACATCAACCCGCCCCAACACATCAACCCCCCCCCCCCCCCCCCGCCTCTAAATACGAAGAGACCATTTCCTCACCATTCATTTCAATATGAAAGACCATTCACGCCGTACAGGCCCTGGCCAGCGAGGAAGCCATTCTGCCCGAAACGATCGCAAATAAGAACCCGACTTTCAACACTCGCGTCGGCCGGTCTAACTAGCCATTCAGCCAACTAGTCGACGAGTCACACAATGATATGCTCAATAATTCATTTATTCATTCGTTCATTTATTCATGCATTCATTAGATCAGCGAGTCTATTTCATTTCATCAGTTTGATATGCATTTATTAATTCGGACAATTAAAAACTTTTATATTTATATCTATATAAAGCAAAATGTTTGTCTGTCTGTCTGTCTGTTCGAGGCTGGAGGCTAGACACTCGGGAAGAGCCTCGCCAAATTTGTAATACTAATTGCTGTTGGGTACATGCCTAACATGGTCGAGTGAGGGTGGCTGTAAGTGGAACAGTTGCCTCTTTGATACAGTGCCAGTGCTACCAACCTCCCTGACTAATTTTTGCAATATTATAATGAAACCTGGAGTTGCTATTTTTTAATAACTCCAACTTTTTTCCCCTTTCTCTCTCTCTCTCTCTTTCTCTCTCTCTCTCTCTCTCTCTCTCTCTCTCTCTCTCTCTCTCTCTCTCTCTCTCTCTCTCTCTCTCTCTCTCTCTCTCTCTCTCTCTCTCTTTATAATACAAATTAAAAACAAGATAAACTAGATATAAACCTCTCACTTAACAGATTGTATTTCAGTGTACTCACCTAGTTGTATTTTGCGGGGGGATGAGCCACGGCACTTGGGTCCCGCCTCTCAACTCGTAATCGATTGGTGTACAGGTTCCAGAGCCTATTGGGCTCTGTTATTTAAAGTTGTCTATGCAACCTGCCTGCACCACAGTGAAGCGCACTCCGTTTGCTAACTACTCGGACACTGAACAACATTGTTTCAACGTTTCTGTGATTCATTTGAGTAGTTTAGTTTCTGAGTCCCCTTGTACTCACCTAGTTGTGCGCGCGCGCGCGCGTGTGTGTGTGGTGTGTGTGTGTGTGTGTGTGTGTGTGTGTGTGTGTGTGTGTGTGTGTGTGTGTGTGTGTGTGTGTGTGTGTGTGTGTGTGTGTGTGTGTGTGTGTGTGTTTGCTCAACAACCCTTGTCGGGGTTGAGCTTAAGCTCTTGGATCATACATTTCAGCATTTAATCGACTGGTGAGCCGCTTTCATATCCTTTCAACCTCTTTCATATCAACAATTGATGTTTATCCTTTACCCAAGTTACATTACCAATTACATGCACCATTAATACCCAATTTCAAGCGACCCCAGGGGGTGGGGGGGGGCATTTCGCCCGTGTGACGGCTGGTGTAACCAACTCTTTCTCACTCAACACACGCGACATTAAAACAAGCACTAATTGGTTACCCCGGACGAGACCAAAAGGCATTAACAAGCGAACCAATTACGCCAGGTTGGGAGTACCACGTCACGTGAATTGGCACACTAACGAGGCTAATTAGCCTGTTGTGGACCACCTGTGGTGGACCACCTGTTGTCGATCACCTGTTGTGGACCAGCTATTGTGGACCAGCTATTGTGGACCAGCTATTGTGGACCACCTGGTGTAGACCACCTGGTGTGGACCACCTGTTGTGGATCACCTGTTGTGAATTACCTGTTGTAGACCACCTGTTGTGGACCACCTGTTGTGGACCACCTGTTGTGGACCCCCTGTTGTGGACCCCCTGTTGTGGACCACCTGTTGTCGATCACCTGTTGTGGACCACCTGGTGTAGACCACCTGTTGTGGACCACCTGTTGTGGACCACCTGTTTGGGCCCCAGCTGTGTTGACAGGTCGGCCAGCTGTCAACATCAATGAACACTCATTTTTTTTCGTTTGTAATGTGTTTAAAGCCCTGATCACACAGCGCGGGGGATAAGCTCTGTTTTTGTTGTCCGTCCGCGTGTGTTTGTTTTGCTTGCGGGAGGGGGGGGGGGAAGGGAGGGAGGGAAGTTGAGCTTCAGCTCTTTGGCTCCGGTTCTCAACATTAACTGGTGTACATTTGGACCGTCATCGTAGAGGGTAATGTTTAGAGATTTCCAAGACATTTTGTTTTTGTTTTAAATATCAGTTAATATATTCTCAGTTATGTGTTCATTTATTTGTTTTTTTTTCATTGATTTAAACGAAAAAGTTTCACCAGAAAGCAATATTCCTCTTTCAATAACCTCAAAATCTGAACTAATTACAAACTTACAATCTTCATTAAATTAATATTCAGGAGGAATATCTTCGGAAAAAGAAATTAATTAAAGTCAACTACCCGAGATTAAAAAAATTTGCATACTTAAGTATACTTCCTCCTTACCCCCCTTCTCCCTAACCCTTTTCCGAGCACTCCCTACGACGTCACGACACCCCCTCCCTCCCTATGGCGCTCTATATTCTCACGTGGGCGTCTTAAGTTTAGAGCCCCACCTGTGTCGCCTCTACAGAGCCTTGCGGAGTCCAGCGTCTTAATCTTTTCGCGGAGTTGGAGAGTGTTGCTGGCGGCCGCCGTCTCTGTGTGCGCTCTCTCTTACAATTTCCTCCGCTTCTCTAATGACAAAAGTTAGCATTTCGCCGCTGGGAGCGAAGCGGCTCCTCCACTACGCGCGTTTTCTACCGGTCTGCTGGACTACTCGCGTTTTCTATCGGTCTGCTGGACTACTCACGTTTTCTATCGGTCTGCTGGACTACTCGCGTTTTCTATCGGTCTGCTGGACTACTCGCGTTTTCTATCGGTCTGCTGGACTACTCGCGTTTTCTATCGGTCTGCTGGACTACTCGCGTCTTCGATCGGTCTGCTGGACTACTCGCGTTTTCTATCGGTCTGCTGGACTACTCGCGTTTTCTATCGGTCTGCTGGACTACTCGCGTCTTCTATCGGTCTGCTGGACTACTCGCGTCTTCTATCGGTCTGCTGGACTACTCGCGTTTTCTATCGGTCTGCTGGACTACTCGCGTTTTCTATCGGTCTGCTGGACTACTCGCGTTTTCTATCGGTCTGCTGGACTACCTAAGTCCCACAGGTTGAGTCTCGAGCCCGAAACACCGAGTGAGACCCTGTTCTCACCGACCTGTTCTCAGTTCCTCCTTGACGTATGTACCTCCTCCTCCTTGAGAGCTGTCACTCCAGCCTCCAGGAGCGAGGAGCACCTCTGTCCTCCTCAGCATCTCCACTACTCTCTCTCTCTCCAGGACGTCTCCCGCCCTCTGACAGCACCAGAGAGCTGGTGGTGCCTTGTCTTACCCTCTCCACCCCCCCCCCCAGCTGCTGGTAGGAGTGAGGGGGGGGGGGGGAGGGGGAGGGTAGTATAAATACCTTGTGCTTCTGATGCTTAACGAGCCTAATGAGGAGGAGCGTGGCAGAGACTGTCACCATCCCGGGGCGTCAACAGCCTGCTTGTCCACACACGACTCTCCAAAATTCAATTACGGAAATATAAAGAAATAGGAACGTACCTTTATATTTGTAGATTTATCTCCCTCGAAGCTCTGTAATCTTACCTGTAATGGATGAAAGTCAATTATTAAAATACACTCGTGAAATGGCTTTATTCATATAAATAGTCATACAGGAATTCCTTTATTTCATTTAAATATTCATACAGAAATATATTACAATCACCACAAAGAATGATTACATATGAATGGTGTGTAGACCGTTTTTCATTCCTAAACAGGGGGGGGGGGTTGGCGGGTGCATGGAATGGACTTTGGCCTTAGTTTATGAGGGCTGGCTGACCTCTTGGTCTGAGGACGGGTTGAAATAAAAATATCAGCCAGATAAACCTAAATACCTAGCCTAGCATAGCCTGGCCTAACCTAACCTAGCCTAGCCTAACCTAGCCTAGCCTAGCCTAGCCTAGTGTCTGAAAAAACCGATACTTTTTACTAAAAGTAATAGTTTAAAACTAAATCCAAATATCTTCAAAAAATATCTAAAATATATCTAAATGTAAACCATCTAAATCAAAGATATTAGAAACATAATAAAAACGGGTTTAGAAGCAGTCAAGTGAACTTGCAAAGTCTGAAGGAAGATTGGGAGAGTTTACTTAGTAAATTTAACTTCTCGAAGGAATTAGATCAGGAAAACTTCCTAACAGTGACGTGATTGGCAAGTCCAAGGACCAATTAGGAGCCGTTTAGAGTTAATTCATGTTGGTGGGGCTGTAAGTGCTGGCTATGGAGGTGATGGTGGTGGATAGTGGTGGTGGTGATGGTGGTGGTGGTGGTGGATAGTGGTGGTGGTGATGGTGCATAGTGGTGGTGGTGATGGTGCATAGTGGTGGTGGTGATGGTGGTGGATAGTGGTGGTGGTGA
The DNA here is from genome assembly GCF_020424385.1 of Procambarus clarkii. Classification (NCBI taxonomy): domain Eukaryota; kingdom Metazoa; phylum Arthropoda; class Malacostraca; order Decapoda; family Cambaridae; genus Procambarus; species Procambarus clarkii. The sequence goes on from NW_025575739.1 coordinate 8,220, forward strand.
TGGTGGTGGATAGTGGAGGTGGTGGTGGTTGATAAAAGGGGAAGGTGGGGTAGTAGATGTTATATGTAGTAGTGATGGTGATACAAGATGTGATTGTGGTGATGCTAGTACTCACCTAGTTGTGCTTGCGGGGGTTGAGCTCTGGTTCTTTGGTCCCGTCAATCAACTGATATACAGATAGATTCCTGAGCCTACTGGGCTCTATCGTATCTACACTTGAAACTGTGTATGGAGTCAACCTCCACCACATCACTGCCTAATGCATTCCACCTGTTAACTACTCTGACACTGAAAAAATTCTTTCTAACATCCCTGTGGCTCATGTAGGTACTCAGTTTCCACCTGTGTCCCCTTGCTTGCGTACCACCCGTGTTAAACAGTTTATCCTTATCTACTCTGTCAATTTCCTTAAGAATTCTGTATGTGGTGATCATGTCTCCTCGAGCTCTTCTGTCTTCCAGTGTCGTGAGGTGCAGTTCCCTCAGCCTTTCCTCGTAACTCGTGCCTCATAGTTCTGGGACTATTCTAGTGGCAAACCTCTGAACTTTTTCCAGTTTCGTCTAGTGCTTGGCAAGGTACGGGCTCCATGCTGGGGCCGCATACTGGTGGACTGGCGGGGTTTGTGGTGGTGATGAAGCAGCCATCCCCAGACACATGAAGCATCCATCACCAGGAGATGAAGCATCCATCACCAGGAGATGAAGCATCCATCACCAGGAGATGCAGCAGCCATCCCCAGACACATGAAGCATCCATCACCAGGAGATGCAGCAGCCATCCCCAGACACATGAAGCATCCATCACCAGGAGATGAAGCATCCATCACCAGGAGATGCAGCAGCCATCCCCAGACACATGAAGCATCCATCACCAGGAGATGAAGCATCCATCCCCAGACACATGAATCATCCATCACCAGGAGATGAAGCATCCATCACCAGGAGATGAAGCTTCCATCACCAGGAGATGCAGCAGCCATCCCCAGACACATGAAGAAACCATCACCAGGAGATGAAGCAACCATCACCAGACAGATGCAGCATCCCTCCCCACAGCATCACCTCACCCCATAACACCCTGGAGCACCACACTAACAGGATCATGAACTAGGATGAGCAGGTCTGGCAGGCTGGCAGCCTCGGACCAGCCACCTCACTAATTATGCTCAGCTTAATTACCTGAATAATTATCCCAGTGTTGACACCTGACAGCCTCCCATGACACCTGAGGATCTACGATGTCGTCACCATCACCTCAACCCCCCTTCCCCCTCACCATCCCATCCCAATACAGGTTCAAGAAAGGGGAATTGAAAGCTCTACAAGAAGTCAACACAAGAGCGGGAAGACTTGACAGGTCGGATTTTAGACAGAAAACGTTTGACACTCTTCACCCTGAACTATATGTTTAAACAGATCTCTCACCCTGTCCATGGAGGACGGAAGAACATGTATATATGCCGGTTAGCATGGGAAATGTGTGGCTACGTCTGTGGTAGAAAATGAAAATAATAATAAAAATACCTGGACGGTCGGGGATTGAACGCCGACCAGCACAGAATTAAGCATGACCGTCGCTCTACCGTCCAGTCCAGGTGGTCGGGAATCAGTTTTATAAATCAACAACGGTTTCTAAACCCATTATTTACACCCACAAGATTGCTGAATCTAATCGAAAGTAATTTGTTTGCTCTGTTTGGTGTTGTGTTTTGTTTGTGTTGATATTAACACCATGTTAATATCGCCTCGTTATACGTGCCCAAACGTTACTGTACCTGAAGC
>NW_025575739.1:12500-23175 GCF_020424385.1 Procambarus clarkii
TATATATATATATATATATATATATATATATATTATATATATATATATATATATATATATATATATATATATATATATATATATATATATATATATATATATATATATCTTTGGTCCATGAGGGAATATAGTTGGAGGGTGGGATAATAATTGGTGAGTAGGGGCTTACGAAGTGCCTCTGGTGGTATTAAAATAACGCCTCTAGAGCAATGGTTAACCTCTGGTGTGAAGCCTTATGCTTCTTTATGCTGGACTCATGTATGTATATATATATATGCCATATATGACAGTAACTCCTGGCCTTTTGGGTAACATATCGACCTCCCTGCACTAGCACTATCGTAAGAATCAGCACCAATCACTTGGGCTGGACGGTAGAGGGATGGTCTTGCTTCATGCAGGTCGGTGTTCAATCCCCCGACCGTCCACAAGTGGTTGGGCACCATTCCTTTCCCCCTCGTCCCATCCCAAATCCTTATCCTGACCCCTTCCAAGTGATATATAGTCGTAATGACTTGATCCTTTCTCCTGATAGTTCCATTCCTTGTCTTAACAATCAGAACAGGTGCACATCATCGTGTGCCAATCAGAGTTACTCACGCCAATCAGAGCTAACAAATATAAGCCCACGACCCTCATTCCAAATACGATTTTTTTAAATTAAGATAGATAATTAGCTTTTATTATATAACAAGATTGACAAAGATTTTTTTTTTATGGCCCAATTGTTCGGTTGAGGCAGACTGACACCAAAATTTGTCCAAAGTGCCAAGACAGAAAATATTATATATATATTTTTATGTTTGCTTTTTAAAATTATGTAATTTTTTCACATAAAGGTTTGTTTAAGAGAAATTGAGTGGGGAAAAAAATAGTGTGTGGGAAAAATAGTGTGTGGGAAAAACAGAGTGTGGGAAAAATAGTGTGTGGGGAAAAATAGTGTGTGGGAAAAATAGTGTGTGGGAAAAATAATGTGTGGGAAAAATAGTGTGTGGGAAAAAATAGTGTGTGGGAAAAATAGTGTGTGGGAAAAATAGTGTGTGGGAAAAATAGTGTGTGAGAAAAATAGTGTGTGGGAAAAATAGTGTGTGGGAAAAATAGTGTGTGGGAAAAATAGTGTGTGGGAAAAATAGTGTGTGGGAAAAATAGTGTGTGGAAAAAAAATAGTGTGTGGGAAAAATAGTGTGTGGAAAAAATAGTGTGTGGGAAAAATAGTGTGTGGGAAAAATAGTGTGTGGGAAAAATAGTGTGTGGGAAAAATAGTGTGTGGGAAAAATAGTGTGTGGGAAAAAAGTAATTAGAACACTTATGATGTTGTAACAGCCTTAATAACTACGCCCCCAGGAGGCAACCCCCCACCCACAACAGTTGCCTAACCCTAGGGTTACCTATATTTACTACTAGGTGAACAGCGGCATCAGGGGAAAAGCAGCGTGCCCAACCATTAACATCCCGCCCCAGGGATCGAACCTAGACCCTTGATTATGAGTCGAGAACGCAGACCACTCTCCTACAGGACCCAACGAAATACTTTGAAATATCAGTATTTACAAAAATCTTATCAACATACTCTGGAGACCCCAAGGGTTAAGGGGCCAAGTTATTATAAATTAGCGACCCAATAAGACCATTATATACAACCGTAGGTTACCAAGGTGATAGTTAATCTGGCTATTAATATATGAGAACAGGGTGGCATATATTATATTAATATATTAAACACCTGACACTAGCTCAGACGAGGACAAGATTAAGTAGATAACACCATCTTATATTATCCCCCCTTACCCCCCCCCCCCCCCTCACCCCCCCCCCTCAAACCCAACCCCCCCTACACCCTCCCCCTCACCCCCCCCCCCACCCAACCCCCTCTACAACCCTTCCCCCCCCCCCCCTTCCCCCCCTCTTTACCATCTGCTAAAGACACGCTCTATGATACTTATAATAATAAGGAAAATAAAAATAATAATATTGAAAAAATCCGCAGGAGCCGTCATAAAGGATTCGAACCCATGCGCTGGGTGATGCACGCTTAATAGGCTCGAATCCTAATCACGGCGCTTGTGGCTTTTCTCACTGATGTATTACGATAATGGGATCTGCCTGTGTAATAAAAGTAATAAATAATAATAATAATAATGGAAAAACTTACCACAATGGCGTAGTGCTTGAATGAAGGTGAAGGAAAGACCCAATAAATGTATAAATGTATTAAACTGTTTGTTTCCCCCTCTGACTATGAACTTTATGTTATGGTATTGGGCCTTTTGTTCTTGTATGTGAGCGTATGTGCGACATATCCCTTTAGAACATCCTAGTGCGAACAGTTTGATGCCCAAATGAAGGACGCAGCACCAACATTGTGGCGAGAAAACTGGAAAGAGTATTATTAACATTGGCGTGTGTGGTTACCTCCTGTGGTGGTGACGCCCAGGTGTTGTGGTGGTTGTGGTCCAGTGGTGTCGTGGTAGTGGAGGCTACATTCATATTGGTGGTGGCTGGTGTGGTAGTGGTGGAGGCTGGTGTGATGGTGGTGGTAGTGGTGATGGTGGTGGTGGTGGTGGTGGTGGTGGTGGTGGTGGTGGTGGTGGTAGTGGTGGTGATGGTGGTGGTGGTAGTGGTGGTGATGGTGGTGGTGGTAGTGGTGGTTCTGGTGGTGGTGGTGGTGGTGGTGGTGATGGTGGTAGTGGTGGTGGTGGTAAATGCTGGCCGCAGGATATTGGAGACGTGAGAAGTGTTTGTGTGTGGTCCTTGGTGAATGCGTATGTGTGTGTGTGTGTATTTACTATTTGTATCTGCAGAATCGAGCTGTTAGCTCTTGGATCCCGCCTTTCCAACCAATTTATTTTTCCACTATAAGGTCTACTACATATATTTCTATCTCACACACACACACACACACACACACACACACACACACACACACACACACACACACACACACACACACACACACACACGTGGTGTCAGACGGTCGTGGTGTCAGACGGTCGTGGCGTCAGGTGGTCGTGGTGGTCAGACGGTCGTTGTGTCAGGTGGTCGTGGCGTCAGACGGTCGTGGTGTCAGACGGTCGTGGTGTCAGACTGTCGTGGTGTCAGGTGGTCGTGGCGTCAGACGGTCGTGGTGTCAGACGGTCGTGGTGTCAGGTGGTCGTGGCGTCAGACGGTCGTGGTGTCAGACGGTCGTGGTGTCAGACGGTCGTGGTGTCAGACGGTCGTTGTGTCAGACGGTCGTGGTGTCAGACGGTCGTGGTGTCAGACGGTCGTGGTGTCAGACGGTCGTGGTGTCAGACGGTCGTGGTGTCAGGTGGTCGTGGTGGTCAGACGGTCGTTGTGTCAGACGGTCGTGGTGTCAGACGGTCGTGGTGTCAGACGGTCGTGGTGTCAGGTGGTCGTGGTGTCAGACGGTCGTGGTGTCAGACTGTCGTGGTGTCAGGTGGTCGTGGCGTCAGACGGTCGTGGTGTCAGACGGTCGTGGTGTCAGACGGTCGTGGTGTCAGACGGTCGTTGTGTCAGACGGTCGTGGTGTCAGACGGTCGTGGTGTCAGACGGTCGTGGTGTCAGGTGGTCGTGGTGGTCAGACGGTCGCTGTGTCAGGTGGTCGTTGCGTCAGACGGTCGTGGTGTCAGACGGTCGTGGTGTCAGACGGTCGTGGTGTCAGACGGTCGTGGCGTCAGACGGTCGTGGCGTCAGACGGTCGTGGTGTCAGACGGTCGTGGTGTCAGACGGTCGTGGTGTCAGACGGTCGTGGTGTCAGACGGTCGTGGTGTCAGACGGTCGTGCTGGTCAGACGGTCGTGGTGTCAGGTGGTCGTGGCGTCAGACGGTCGTGGCGTCAGACGGTCGTGGTGTCAGACGGTCGTGGTGTCAGACGGTCGTGGTGTCAGGTGGTCGTGCTGGTCAGACGGTCAGCTAAACCCAGACTAACAAGGGGTGCCGCACGAGGCAGCAGGCTGTGAACAGCCTTGTTACGTTGACGATAGTTTGATGGCCTTATCTGGTCCCAACTAATGGCGGCAGTAAGTCTTCATCCACGCCATAATGCCCCGGCCTGTTATCTTGATATCCCTCTCCGTAAAAAATTAGAACGGTTTTGTCAAACTAGAAACAGACGGAGCCAGGGACATAACCTATCGACGCCTAACTTCAAAAAAAAAAAAAAAAAGGTCCGCTACGGGCTCACCATAGCCCGTGCTACTTGGAACTGTTTGTTCCAGGTAACGAATCTTAAACAACAGCCTAACTGCCGAGAAATCACACACACCTATTACGGCCTTGGATGTCTACTAACGCCTCGCAATTGTTAACGGATTGGTCGACTGCGTCAAGAACGAGACGTGTTAAGTGGGAGGACAGGTTGAACAGTTCGCCCAGCAACCTGAGGGTTGAATTAATTGCAACAATTCCGCGGAAATCCTTTAGATACAATACAAAGTGAACATATCAGTTGCAACCACGGTTGGACGGACTCTCTTAAGTGTTCTGTAAAGTGTGTTTTCTGAGCTGGGGGGGGGGGGGGGCCCGCCAAACACACATCGAAACTATGACGTTGGTACAACGTTCGAACTAAAGATTTTAACACCTCCTAACCAGTTATAACAACTAATATACAAGTTGTAACAACGTTCTAATACGTCATAAACACGTTAAGCGAAGATGTAACAACTCTATTACAAGTTGTAACAAACGGAAAATAGAGACAGTTTCGGTTTGTGTTTCCAGGGGGGGGGGGGATGGTGGGGGGGGGAGGGGGGTGAGATCTAAAGATCTTTGGGCCTCTCGTCTGTGTCGTCCAATGACTCGTGGATACAGATTCATGAAGCTGTGCTAACAAGGACACAATTCAGATGTCTCTACCATTCTACTTCTCTCAGTGTTGTCTCATTTCTCCTCTCTCTCTCTCTCTCCTCTCTCTCTCTCCATCTCTCTCTCTCTCTCTCTCTCTCTCTCTCTCTCTCTCTCTCTCTCTCTCTCTCTCTCTCTCTCAACTGTCTTTTATTATCCTCACTGTATGTGTTTTTTCTGTATCATATTACAACATTCTTCTAAGACTTTTATCAGGCAGTCTCTCATAAACAGGAATATTTTTCAAACTTTAGAAACAATACCAGTATTGTAGGTCCCTAAGACTGAGAGAGAGAGAGAGAGAGAGACAGAGAGAGAGACAGAGAGAGAGAGAGACAGAGAAACATAACGTTTCTCAGGCGAGGATCCCGGGCTCGGGCTCGGGTGCCGGCCCTGAAACAAATCAACAGCGTTTCCTTTCACCTCATGCCTTACGTTTCTTGTAAAGGTAAATAGGTTTTATGAGAGTTAAACAGTTATACAGCCGTGTGGATGGTCGCGGTAGTTGGCCCCCTAGTAGTTACATACACCTACATACCGCCACATCACCCCAACATCACCGCGACCTCATTAACATCAACAAAACATCATTAACACCGCGATCAAAATGATAACATCGGCAGTCAGTCGTATTAATCGCCAGCCGGAGCCTAGTGGAATGAGCGTTCGAGGGCCTGGGAGATGAATGATCAACACATCGCCAAGGTTGTCTGTTAATCACCCCCCCCCCCAAAGGGGTAACCTGCCACATATTCGATTTCCAGGTTCGTTAATGCGGACAAACACAATTTCGAGCGATATTGCAATGAGGCAGGTGGCGGTACAAGGCAGGTTGAGATTAATGACCCTTGTAGCAGTTGGCATTTCCTATCATCATATGTAAACGTAAAGGAGCTTAGGCTAGAGAGCTTCAGGAGTCACCAGAAGTAGATCGTTGAACTTGGCACAAGAAGAGCCACAAGTACACTTGTGTCTACCGAGAGGATTTCAGATTCAGTTTCATTAATGTTTCAGTTTCAGTTTCATTCTATTGTATTGCCTCTTTACCTGTAGAGGGGACCTTGAGATACCGACAGCTTAAAGCTTAGTCTGCAGCCCTTGGTGCCTCTCTCTCTCTCTCTCTCTCTCTCTCTCTCTCTCTCTCTCTCTCTCTCTCTCTCTCTCATGGTTGATTACATAATTTCCCTGCATAACAAAGTTTCTAGGAGTTCGTATCCCCAAAACTTAACTTACAATACGTTTCCCGCCTCAACTTCGTGTTCTCAGACCAAATTCCCAAACGCCCACTACATTCTACCAAACCTTACATCCATCAAGCACTATATGTGGCTGCTCCACACACACACACACACACACACACACGCACACACACACACACACACACACACACACACACACACACACACACACACACACACACACACACACACACACACACACACTCATACAAGTCAGCCTCATACTATGAGTCCTGACCAAGCACACTTCTACCGTTTCCTCTCATTTTTAAAACATCCTCAGTGATCAAAGGCTGTAATAAATCCACTTTGATGTGAGAGAAGTGGGAGGGAAAAAGAGAGACAAAAATAAATCAGCATCAGAGCGAATTCTCACACAGAAACTAACAAACATTTCGTCATCAAAGGCTTGATACGAAGTCGGGAATATTGTCTCTTAATTTTTCCGGATAACCCCTCGATATTAATCACATGGGAAGGGTAAACCGGCCGTTGTGATGTTACTGATGATTTGGGTGTGATGAGGAGAGGAAGAGATGATGATGGTGATGAGGCGAAGGAGAGGAGATGAATGTTGAAGGGCAGCATCACAGGAGGTAATGATGAGTCTTCAGCCTCCGCTGTGTTGACTAACATAACAAGAGATGAGTGTTATTACAGCTTCGGTCAGCCCTATCTGAACTCCCTTCACACACACACACACACACACACACACACACACACACACACACACACACACACACACACACACACACACACACACACACACACAGTTGAGAGGCGGGACCAAAGAGCCAAAGCTCAACCCCCGCAAGCACAAATAGGTGAGTACACACACACACACAGTGGTCGAACAAACGGTTGTTAGAGTTTAACCCAAGCAAATGTAATGAAGATAGGTGAAGGGAGCAGGAGGCAAGTTACAAGGTGTAGATATCTGGGAGATGAAATTCTTCAAGAGTCAGAGAGAGAGAAAGACTTGGGGGTTGATATCACGCCAGACCTGTCCCCCTGAAGCTCATATCAAGAGGATAACATCAGCGGCATATGCCCGGTTGACCAACATAAGAACGGCCTTTAGAAACTTGTGTAAGGAATCATTCAGAATTTTCAGAATATTCATTCAGAATATGAATACCACATATGTCAGACCAATCCTGAAGTATGCAGTTCCAGCATGAAGTCCATATCTAGTCAAGCATAAGACTAAACTGGAAAAGGTTCAAAGGTTTGCCACCAGACTAGTACTCGAACTGAGGGGTATGAGCTACGAGGAGAGACTACGGGAATTAAACCTCACGTCGCTGGAAGACAAAAAAGTTAGGGGGGGGGGGCATGATCACCACATACAAGATTCTCAGGGGAATTGATAGGGTAGATAAAGACAGGCTATTTAACACAAGGGGCACACGCACTAGGGAACACAGGTAGAAATTGAATGCTCAAATGAGTCACAGAGATATTAGAAAGAACATTTTCAGTGCCAGAGTGGTTGACAAATGGAATGCATTAGGCAGTGATGTGGTGGAGACTGACTCCATACACAGTTTCAAGTGTAGATATGATAGAGCCCAGTAGGCTCAGGAACCTGTACACCAGTTGATTGACGGTTGAGACGCGGGACTAAAGAGCCAGAGCTCAACCCCCCCGCAAGTACAACTAGGTGAGTACACACACACACACACACACACACACACACACACACACACACACACACACACACACACACACACACACACACACACACACACACACCAGAGAGAACTGCAGGGCTCAAGAGAATTAAGTTAACTGAGCAGTTTCCCATAAATTACACATTTTGCCTATTGAATCTTAAAGCCTTAAATGCAACTGATTGCGAATTTCGCGCAGAAATAATTCCTAACTACGGGCGAGAAGCGGCAAGAAGTGTACGATAACTAACATAAAACACGACTTTGCTAAATAATATATAACAGGAGTTTAATTAAATAATATAAAATTAGAATTTGCTTGCTATCACACAAGATAACTCTACCACATCAATTCAGGCCCTTGGAACAAACATAACAACCCTTCAGAGGAATATTGCGATGTTCCTGACCAGCCAGACTGTGGTATCTGCGTCAGACTGCGCCAGACTGTGGTATCTGCGTCAGACTGCGAGTTGCCAACACCAACAGCCTCACTGATCATGCTGGGTCACCCACCTAGCGAGAGGGAAGGTGGACGCCCTATATCCCGCCCTTTACCCCCGAAACCAGGTCGTAACCTCAACCCCTGAGAGAGATATTACCATAGTTTTAGGGAGTTTAAGCCTTGGAGCATGCAGGCCGCTATTCTATTAGAAGCGCACTGAATAATAAAATAAAGAAAACGAGGCTTTTTGTATAGCTGATTCTCAAGGGGACACTTTGATAATAATAATTCTAATGATAAATACTACTACTACTACCTGGCAAAGTATGCGGCTTGGCAATGCCAAGTTCGCAGGTTCGTGCCCACCTCACAGCCCTACTGGATTTTCTTATTGATGTATAATCACGTTAATGTGATTACTGTGTGTTGGTAATAATAATAATTATAATAATAATAATAATAATAATAATAATTTTATTTTGTCTATTACAGGTTGAGGGCCGTGAGGAACTGTGAGAAACATTATGTGAAGGTTTGAAGCATTTCATTAATACTTTGCTGACTCCTGGTTCAACCTTGACGCCGAGCGGACGTCTGGACGCCTCCTCCGCCTGGGGCTGCCTGATCACGTTCTGTTTTCGCGTTTTGGCTTTGCTACTGCTGTTTGGCATCCCTATTCAACACAGTGCCACAGCTGGCCAGGAGTGCCAGGAATAAAGAGGTCCATGCAGATATCCGAGGGAATTGTTTACATAAAGGGTGCTAAAATTTGATTGTGGATCAGAACACTGAATAAGTACTAAAATGGAAAGAAATGAAGAGCTAGAAGCGAAAAATGTGCCAAAACGGTTTCGAAAATATTCCCATTGAAGAGTGTTTGTTTATGTCTCTCCAGTGCTGCCGTGTGGCGCTTCACCTCCCTGTAAAACACCTGTAAATCACAAGAGCGTTTTACACACCTATTTACACTCATCTCCCTCACAAAGGTTTTCACGTACACAGACAGACGCCCCCTCGCGCCGGGCCGGACCAACATATCGCAGCAAAGAGAATGTATTAATGAAGCACTCAGAGCACGAGAGCGCGGCTCAATGTGAGCATCACAGGCGCTCACAGACAGCCTAACAGCGCTGGTGAGCTGTCAGCTCCTGAATACAGTTATGGGGTACTCTATGATACAGTTATGGGGGTACTCTATGATACAGTTATGGGGGTACTCTATGATACAGTTATGGGGTACTCTATGATACAGTTATGGGGTACTCTATGATACAGTTATGGGGTACTCTATGATACAGTTATGGGGTACTCTATGATACAGTTATGGGGTACTCTAAGATACAGTTATGGGGTACTCTATGATACAGTTATGGGGGTACTCTGATACAGTTATGGGGTACTCTATGATACAGTTATGAGGTACTCTATGATACATTTTTGGGTACTCTATGATACAGTTATGGGGTACTCTATGATACAGTTATGGGGTACTCTATGATACAGTTATGGGGTACTCTATGATACAGTTATGGGGGTACTCTATGATACAGTTATGGGGTACTCTATGATACAGTTATGGGGGTACTCTATGATACAGTTATGGGGGTACTCTATGATACAGTTATGGGGTATGATACAGTTATCGGTACTCTTGATACAGTTAGGGGGTACTTATGATACAGTTATGGGGTACTCTATGGTACTCTATGATACAGTTATGGGGGTACTCTATGATACAGTTATGGGGGTACTCTATGATACAGTTATGGGGGTACTCTATGATACAGTAGGTAAGTTTGAGCACTTACCTCGTAGTAAATTAGACTTTTATGTATGAAAAAATACATAATACGTTGTTGTTGTTTGGAAATTTAAGCTGATTAATGTATGCAGTAAATATTATAATATTCCTTCACCAGTACTAATAATACCCAGAACTTCCACTCTGGGACAGAGGCTGGGACAGAAGCTGGGACAGAGACTGGGGACAGAAGTTGGGACAGAGACTGGGACAGAGACGGGGGGCCTGGGACTCAACCTCCCCCCTAAAAATTTCTCTGCCATTCCAACCATCAGGTCACCAGGTGGAGCCAATCAGCCCGGCCTAACAGGAAACTCTGCGGCCCGGGAAATTACTGCCATTTTTGTGAAATCTGCAGTCAGCCTCCCCCTGGTGTGGTCAGCCTCCCCCTGGTGTGGCCAGCCTCCCCCTGGTGTGGTCAGCCTCCCCCTGGTGTGGCCAGCCTCCCCTGGTGTGGTCAGCCTCCCCCTGGTGTGGCCAGCCTCCCCCTGGTGTGGTCAGCCTCCCCCTGGTGTGGCCAGCCTCCCCCTAGTGTGGCCAGCCTCCCCCTGGTGTGGTCAGCCTCCCCCTGGTGTGGCCAGCCTCCCCCTGGTGTGGCCAGCCTCCCCCTGGTGTGGCCAGCCTCCCCCTGGGGTGGCCAGCCTTCCCCCTGCATATGAGATACACACTGGGGA